>CM034361.1:21765227-21831049 GCA_019925275.1 Mytilus edulis | reverse complement strand
TCAACCTGTACTATTCGCTCATGTATGTAACAATGTATTAGATTGTAGCGAGATAATTTTATGTATTACTGAATAATATTATATCAGGGTTTTCGATATCACAAACTATTTAAATCATTTACTAAGTTTTATCATCAGTATAAGAAAATAATTCGTAAATATAACTCAACATGCAGACATCTGATACGTTCAGGTATTTCACATCCAATCTTTTATGGTAATATTCTTTACAAAGCACGAAATGTCAGTATTCACCTCATAAGCTAACAAATCCTTTAAACAGACTTATAAAGAAGGGATATAGTTACGATAATGTTGTCAGGTTGCTTACTCTTTAGTTTTCTATGTTGTGTCATGTGTTCTATTGTTTATCTGTTTGTCTTTTTCATTTTAAGCCAGGCGTTGTAATTTTTTTTTTCCGATTTATGAGTTTGACTGTCCCTCTGGTATCTTTCGTCCCTCTTTCATTAAATATTGCATATTTTGGCTTTAATATTGATTCACGTTAATGGTCTTTGCATCGGAATTAAACACATTTATTCTAAAACCAGTTGTTGACATGACACTGGTTATGTTCTTCTCATATATTTCATGATTGTATAATACTAAACACCTAACACGAGGGATTCTGCCTGATATTCATATGATGGAGACATGATCTTTCAATTGGTTTAATTGAGGTCTGGAGCTGGCATGTCATTAACTGATAGTAGTCTGTTGTTATTTATGTATTATTGTCATTTTGTTTATTTTCTTTAGTTTCATATTCTGACATCGGACTCGGACTCTGTTTTTCTACATTGGCTAGAGGTTTTGGGGGAGTGTTGAGATTTCAAAAAATATGTTTAACCCGCCGCAATTTTGCGCCTGTCCAAAGACAGGAGCCTCTGGCCTTTGTTAGTCTTGTATGATTTTTAATATTAGTTACTTGTGTATAATTCGGAGTTGAGTATGACGTCCATTATCACTGAACTAGTATACATATTTCTTATGGGGCCAGCTTTAAGGCGCCTCCGGGTGCGGGAGATTCTCGCTACATTAAAGACCCATTGGTGGCCTTCGGCTGTTGTCTGCTCTATGGTCGGATTGTTGTCGCTTTGACACATCCCCATTTCCTTTCTCAATTTAATGTATATTAACCAACACCAGAGGGTGTGTCATAGTGTTTGTGCAACTTTCTAGGTCAAATTTCAACGTCAAAAACTTTGGTTTCAGTTGTCAACCCCATGTTCTATGGTAAAGATTGTGTCCGCTCTATATCTTGGGTACCGTTATGGTTTCAAAGTTTATACTCGACATGTGTAATAACCAACACAAGAGATGTGTCATAATATATATATACAACTTCATAAGTCAAAGGTCAAGGTAAAAAAAAACTCGGGGTCCACAGAGATGGCTTCTATCTCAATGATGTCTAGTATCAATTAGTAACTATAATATAGATCTTTTCCGATGGACATTTATTGCATACTAGTCAACAAAAGAAACGATACACGACTTTGGAATAAAATTTATCAAAAAGTATTAAATATAAAACGAAAATGAGATACACTATTTCAAAAAGCTTTCATTTGCAATGTATGCACATAGGATAATGAAAATTAAAACCTGTCGGAAAGTTACAAAATTCCGTGTAAACGATCATAGGGTGCAAATTATTTTTGCGGAAAGTTGGATAAAAAAATCGACACATAATGTTCTAAATACTAAATGAATTTTCAAACTTGTTTAAAATATTCAATATGCTAATCAAGTTATGTTCATATTGTATCTAATGGGTTGAAATATTGTTTTTTTTTTAATTTTTGGTAAAAAAAAAGGTGTTTTTGGAATCTCAAAAAATTAAAAAAATAAATAATTATTTTTGTCTCAAATCAATGTTTTAGATATGAAAATAACACACTGTAAATTTGGAACCTTTCGAATTAGTTTTAAGATTGTTACCGGTTTTGTTTTAGTTTCACTTTACATATAGTGACTAAGGTAAATCAATTGATAATGTATACATTTGAACGATTTCTTGTGGTACCGAACATTGCTTTACAAATAAACAAGGAAACTGTATGATTTAAAAAAAAAAAAGAATTGATGGCATACATTGCCTCAACCTTTCAATGAGAGGTTGGCATAATTAGTTGGAACCTCTGATTTTAAAATTGTCGTTTTATGTAAATTTTGTTAAAAAAAATAATATTTCTTCAAATGACGTCATGAAAGCAAACATTTTTTTTAAACGGATTTATATTTCAATGGTCATTAAGTATTGCTACCTTCAATATGGGTCATGTAAACGGAAAACATCATTTTGTAATTTGAAAAAAAAATAGTGTATCGTTTCTTTTATTGACTAGTACATTTCAATGGATATGTAAGATGCACATTAGTAAACATGTAAACCTGTAAAAAGTAAATATCAAAAATACCAAACTTTAAAGAAAATTTAAAACAAACGACACACTTTAAAAAAAAAATTATCATAATTTCAAACGTGTTTTTTTTCATTAGGCAAAAATAGCTCACGATCAGATTATGTTAGCACTGGAACCAGAAGCAGCTTCTATTCACTGTCGAAGAGTACCAGTTGGTGTTCAAACAGAAGGTGATGGGAGAAAAATTATTGCAGCAATGGCACCAGGAGCACAATTCATTGTGCTTGACCAAGGAGGTACAGTGTTTCATATTTGGCAAAAAATAATTGAATGGAATCTATTTTCGCAACATCTAAAAGTTTAGCAATTTCTTATTTATATTGAGATATTAGTTGTTTTCTGTGTATAGCATTAGCAAAAGTGTTTTTTTGCTTCATAATTGTTAATTAAATTAAATTTTATTTATTGTACTTTCCAGGTGGAACAACTGACATTGCTATACATGAAGTGACAGGGGAGAACACACTTAAAGAGGTGCACCAATCTTGTGGGGGACACTGGGGAGGAATTACAGTTAATAAACAGTTTTATAATTTTCTTGAAAAAATATTTGGTAATGATGTTATAAATAGCATCAAAGAAACAAATCCGTCGGCATTTTATTCACTACTACGTAACTTTGAAAACAAAAAGACATCATTCAAAAAAGAAGATGAAGGCGAACCGGAAGGGCAAGTAACACTTAGATTACCAATTGACTGGACCAATACTTTCAAGGCCATTAGATCACTTTCGTTGGCTGAGAATGTAGAAAAAACGATATTCCATGGTCGGGTAAAAGTGAACAAAGATAAATTTCGAATAAAAAACGATTTGTTTAGAACTTTCTACGACTATTCTCTTGAAAATGTTATACGAGAACTAGAGAAATTACTAGCGAAAAAAGAGTTAAAGGACGTTCAAACATTGTTGGTTGTTGGTGGACATTCAGCTTCAACAGTGCTAACCGAAGCTCTCAAAACGAAATTTCCGAAAATTGGAATGGTTATTCCAAAAGATCCGGGATTAGCGGTATTAAAAGGTGCTGTTTTGTTCGGGTTTGATCCTGGAACGATAACTAGTCGCGTTGCAAGATTTACATATGGTATTGGAACAACGCGTGCGTTTGAGAAAGGAGATCCAGAGTCAAAGAAAATTATTGTAGACGGAGTTGAAAAGTGCAAAGATGTTTTTGATAAACATATAGAAATAGGTCAGATTCTCGAAGTTGGAGAAGATAAATATCTCCAAGAACATGAATATGTTCCACTGTATAAAGATCAGAATAGCGTAGATTTTATTTTTTATGACACTTTGAACAAATCACCAAAGTATGTCACAGATGACGGATGTCGCCGGATTGGGTCATTGCACTTTAAATTAACCGAGAGGATGACAGAAAAGCGAACCATGGCTTTGAAAATCAATAACAGTGGCACAGAACTTGTATCTCTTGTTACTGAAATAGCAACACAAAAACAAAGTAAAGGTTATTTCCGACTTCCCTCTGATTCTATTTAAAATAAAAGATCAAATGTATGTGCAGATTATGTCTATAGGAGACAACCACGGTAGAACTATCACGTGTATAGATTATTTTGATATATATAGTTTAAAAGTAACATATAAACAATAAACTTGTATATTTATAATGTTTGTAAAAGAGTTTTTATTTTTCTGTATAAACTCCGCAAAATTGAATACAAAAAATGATACTCGCCTTCACTTTCATTCGAGTCAACAAAATATGCCTACCCTTGATGAACTTTTATATCTGTTTTGTTCTTTATTTAATTTATTGATATTTTGGATTTTTATTTTGTCTGTGTAACAATTCCCTACAAATTAAATCAGAATATATCATATTATTCTTTAGGTAGCCATTAGTTTGAATATATAATTAATGCAATCTCATTTCTTATAATATGAATAAAATGAGATACACGGTATACATCAATGAGAAAGCAAATGTTAATCCAAAGCAAAAATAACAAGAAGACATCTAGAGGGCATCAGATAGTCTTTAACGATAAAAATTTGCCAAATTTAATAAAAGAATAAAAACAGAAATTTTTAAAGACTGATTTCAACATTAAATTTTCCCAAAACATCACATCAGAGACATGTATACATGTCTCTGATCACATATAACTAATACTTGAATAAAAAATGACAAAATTCTTAACTTGGAAATGCTTCTCAAAATGGGGCAGCGTTAATCTAGTTTTTATTATCGTCTCCTAGGAGACAATATTAAGAATTGAACGATGGACAGTCAGTGCGTGAATGCTTCTTACTACCTGATTGGAAGATATTACGAGACGTGAATAATCAAAGTTTATTGATTGGTTAGGACAATCCAAATCTAGTAAGTGTCCTTCAATCCCGTAGAGTATCGGATTTGTCCTCTCTATTTTAGCAATTAGATTTTGCCTGGTCATCAATCATGCAAATTCATGATAGTGGTACACAGGTAACTTTTATCTATAAATAGCCGAATCTTCTGGAGTTTCATAAACAACAACGTTAAACGATATATACTACTTCATAACGTGTGCCCACACATGTGTGGTAAACTTTAATGATTGATGCGTGGCTATTCTAGTAAATGAATTAATCTACAAAGCGAGAGCACTTTTCATTTTCATCAGCTAAGAGACGACTAGCCCTTTTTGAAAGGCTAATACTTGGTGTTTTTTTTAGATCTTAATCTTTTAAAAAACGGCAAATGGCAAAAAAAGGAACACTTTAGAACATACAATTAAGAAATGAAAACAGGAGTGCCAATTACATTACACGTTTTTTTAACAATCCGTAATTTTAGTAAATGTGCTTCGGTCAACGCTTTTACACCCGAATTACACTACAAACAAAAGCATTCAATTCTTAAGGAAATACCACATTTAGGTCATACATAAATACCATATCCTGGCCAATTCTTGCATTATAAATCAGTTACTAGTACACGTCGAACTGATATACCTTAGCCGAATTGTTCATTGATAAGTTAATGAACAACTTGTTTCGTTTTATTAAATAAAATTGAGAATGGAAATGGGGAATGTCAAAGAGACAACAACCCGACCGTAGAGTAAACAACAGCCGAAGGCCACCAATGGGTCTTCAATGCAGCGAGAAACTGCCGCGCCCGGAGGCATCCTTCAGCTGGCCCCTAAACCAATATGTATACTAGTTCAATGATAATTGACGTCATACTAAACTCCGAATTATACACAAGAAACTAAAATTAAAAATCATACAAGACTAAAAAAAGGCCAGAGACTCCTGACTTGGGACAGGCGCAAAAATGCGGCGTGGTCAAACATGGTTTTTTTAGATCTCAACCCTCCCCTATACCTCTAGCCAGTGTAGAACTTTGTTTGAGCCCTAATTTACTAAGTATTAGATAGAATCCAACCTATCTAATTCTATTTTTTTATGTTTTATTCAAAGATAAAGAGTTGGACTGCAAAACTAATGATTACAATGTTTAAATATGGGCTGCATAAGTGTATCAATGTTCTCATCTCAATAATCCACTTTTGAAAATGCAACTTGTGAGTTAAATAACAAAAAGAGGGAATTACAACAACTCCAAAGGATGCGATAACTCCATAGATCTCCATAGAGAATCGAGACCGGATGCACCAACAGATCGAGTGTTTCCTTCTTCGCATGCAAGCGATTTCTGGTATATAAGTAAATTAAATGGAGTATCTGTGATTGTATATTACAAGAGGGGCGAAAGATACAAGAGGGACAGTCAAACTCATTGATCGAAAATAAACTGACAACACCATTGCTAAAAATAAAAAAGGCAAACAGATAAATAATAGTAAACAAGACACAACATAGAAAACTAAAGACTAAGCAACACGAACCCCATCAAACACTGGGGGTGATATCAGGTGCTCCGGAAGGGTAAGCAGATCCTGCTCCACAAGTGGAACCCGTCGTATTGCTCATGTTATTACAAACCCGGTAAATAGTCTAATTCGGTAGGTCACATTCATGAAAAGGGAAGGGGATTGTAGTTACGACGTAATCAACATATCCGATATCATCTGTGAAACGGTTATTTCATTACGGACAATTAACTCGTGATGGCGTCCGTAATAATTACGAAGGGATGATTTCAACTTCACCATTTGGAACTCTTAGTTTAATAGCTTCCTTGTCTGCAGTAATCCTCTATCAAGGAAATCATGATAGGAAACACAAGCCCGGGAATATAGTATCAATTGGGATATATATACTCCGTGATGGCGTCCGTAATAATTAAGAAGGGATGATTTCAACTTCACCATTTGGAACTCTTAGTTTGATAGCTTCCTTGTCAGCAGTAATCCTCTATCAAGGAAATCATGATAGGAAACAAAAGCCCGGGAATATAGTATCAATTGGGATATATATACTCCGTGATGGCGTCCGTAATAATTACGAAGGAATGATTTCATCTTCACCATTTGGAACTCTTAGTTTAATAGCTTCCTTGTCAGCAGTAATCCTCTATCATGATAGGAAACAAAAGCCCGGGAATATAGTATCAATTGGGATATATATACTGAAATCATCTCTTTTGTCACAAAGTTTTGTTTTTAATAGGATTTAAAATCTAAATTTTAAATCAGTTATCGGTAGTGCTCATACCACTGTCCGTCGTTACACTTCTTCGTTAAATAATAATATTTGGTTTCTAGTTGGATTATCGATCTTTGCAAGTGATTGATTTACCCATCATCCTCCTTTTGACGTCCACATTTAGGAAAAGCAGACGCATTTTTAGCCATAGATTTATCTTCTAAAAAATCGATACCAATCTGACACATAAGTTGTTAAAAACCTTTTAATGTTTCAAATAATATTTGTCAAGGATTTAATTGTCGTTTATTTTGACTCGATGGATCCAATTGTCGAAGGGTCATGGCAAAATTATGATTCTTAGCAGACGGCATGGTCAGGTTTTGTCGTCATTCCGAGAAGAAAATAGATTACTTCTACATCGAATTATTTCTAAATTTTATATCCGATATGCAATTTTGACAATTTGAATTTAGTTTAAATTTAGAGCAAACTTCTAAATCTAAATTTAGCATTATTTTGGTTGATTAGAGACGCGCGTTAAGATGGCTGGATTATTGAATACAAAATAAAAAATATTGTTTGTTTTGCGATGGATGGGCCATTGGCAAATCTTATATTTATTTATTTTTCTCGTACTTTGAGACACGATCGGCCACAGCAGAATCAGCAGATGTGTTGGGTTTTTTTGGGGTTTTTTTTTAACGTTATTTTGTTGTTTTTGTTTGTTTCTTTTGCATTGTTTTAAATTTTTATATGTTCATATACATATTTACATAATTTATCATTGCATGTCTTTTTCAGTTTAAAATGCTTACGGTATCTGGTAGGAAGAGGCGACAATGTGGTCTACATCGGCAAAGAAAACTTTTTTGCGTTCAAACATTGATGGAGATTCGGGTGTTAACAGATCTATAGAGGGTCCAGTAGCAGCAACTTTACACAGTTTAGAGGTTATGTCTATGACTATGGCTCCGGTATTCACGACCGCTCTTCTAGTTCTGCTGATGATAATCAGGTAATTTTCCAGTTTTTCAAAACCCATCTCCGTGTAGTAAGGACAATGATGAGCTTGCAAGAAAGTTAAAACATTTCAGGAGAATATGTATGGAAAGCCAACGGGGTCAAAATTCTTAATTCGTAACTTGTCAATTCGTAACTTGTAACTGTGCAATTTCTAATTTGTTAATTCGTAAATTGTTAATTTGTAACTTGTTACTGTGAAATTCAATCATAATGCTTCTAAAATTCGTAAATTGTCAATTTGTAACTTGCACATTTGTAGTTTCAACATTCTTAATCGGTAAAATGTCAGTTTGTTACTTGTAACTGTGCAATTTCATAATGCTTCATTCGTAAATTGTCGATTTGTAACTTGTATCTTTGTATCAAAATTCAACATTCTTCATTTGTTAATTGTCAATTTGTAACTTGTAGATTTCAAAATTCTTTATTGGTAAATTGTCTTTTTGTATATTGATGTTTTGTAACTTGTCGATTCGTGTATTGTCGATGTGTGAAATGTCGAAGTGTTAAATGTCATCGTTGTATTATGCTAACGATCATTATGACGACAGATGGCGCTCGGGTTCTTCTTCTGTGTATAATCCTCCCGTAAGTCGGAGTACCTCCATGTGGAATATATACCTAGTAAGTAATTTTAATCCATTAATTACAGCAAATGCGTCTAAAAAAAGCAAAACAAAAATTGCATGTTTACAGGATCCCAGTTTTATTTTTATTACTGATGTGGACTTTCGTTCGGAAACTATATAAAAAAAACATCCCGACTAGTTCAGTCCCTCAACATAATAGATCTCTCCTAATTGCGAGGTAAATGAAATAGCCGTTGGTCAGTGGAATATTACGACTGGATTATTCAGGTATATACAGTAAGGAAATGTGGTGATAAACCGTATGATTGCCAATGAGACAACTATCCACCAACGCGAAGTACAATTAAAGTCCATGTAAGCAACTATAGGCAACCTACTGCCTTCATCAATGACAAAACCGTATACCATATAGTCGGCTTTAAAAGGCTACATCATTACTGAAAACCCCAGGTACTAGTAATAAAAGATTTCTATTAATCATAAAATGCTATTATCGGACCATTTTATTCTGACAGGAAAGGGCTGACATATATATTCTATTCTGCTGTTGTCGGTTATATGGTCGGGTTATTGTCTCTTTGACACATTCCCAATTTCCATTCTCAATTTTATGTATTATTATATATGCCTACTGAATTTTTCTGGACAAGAAGCTTAAAAATTGGCGCTACCAGATTTCCTACAATAAAAATGTACAACCAAAAGACCAAAATATTCACGAGTCCCTCGATCTCAAAAGCTGCTAAATGTCCCGTACTCCCGATATGAACCTGGTGCCACACCTCCTTATAGCCCGGCAACCTTACTAAATCTAACATGTTGTCAATCTTTAATTAACTAAAATGATTCACGATGTTAATCAATATACCTAATCTTTTTTTTAATTTGCATGTCAAATATAAAATAAAAAATCATTTGCAATGAATTTGTAACGTCCTAATATCCTATTGACAAACCAGGTTGTATTCCGCCTGGCTCTTCTGTCGAGAAGTCAGCCATGATCCCAGGCTATCATTTTACTCTAAAAATGACCAAATACATACTCCTTGTTAGGCCAAACTCCAAATAATTTGCAAATATTTTCGTGGAGAATTAAAAATTAAAGAACCTTAGGCAGCAACCATTTGATTTTCGCGACAAGTCGAAAACAATTTTTTTCTTTCAATTTCAGCATTACATATTGTGGCAGCTGAGGGGGAAACAAACAATTTTTTTTTTCTCAAAATCAAAAACAATTTTTTTTTTTCTCCAAAAACTGGAAACAAACTTTTTTTTCCAAAAAATCCATAGCCCCCCCCCCCCCCTGAAAATCAAATGGTTGCTGCCTTAGTGAGCGCGCTCACATGCCTCACGTCCCCACATTGTCACTGGAGAAATAAAATAGCTGTAAGAAAAAAAATTGTATAAGAAAAAAAAATGAATCATAATTTCCTGTCGATATGTACACCTACATAGTATGTCCTTATTATCTACAAGGTTTCATGAAATTCTGTGGTGTGGTTTCAGAGGAGTTGCGACGACAAACTGTTGCAGAGGTATATCGAAGCACATACGTTCAAAGGGGCGTAACTTCTAGAAAAAAAAATGAATTGTAATTTCTTGTCGATATGCAAATCTACTTACTAGTATGTCCTTATTATCATGAAATTCTGTTGTGTGTTTTGAGAGGAGTTGCGATGACAAGAAACAGGACCGATGGACAGACGTACGGACGGACGGGCAGACAGATAGACGGACGGGTCAAAACATTACACCCTCCGCAACTTCGTTGCGTGGGGTATAATTATTGTAAGCATATAATTATAAGAGATAATTGCCTCTTTCATGCAAATGGCGATATGGCAAGATCTTTACTCTGACAAGTCAGAGGGAGAGGCGTTTATTTGTTTAAAAGTGGGAGTATAAAGAAGGGGGGTTTGAGATTTCAAAAAAACACTGGCCTTTGTTAGTCTTGTATGATTTTTTATTTTGTTTCTTATAATGTTTGTATATTTCGGAGTTCGGTATGACGTCCGGTATCACTGAACTAGATAAAATATTTGTTAAGGGGCCAGCTGAAGGACTCCTCCGGATGCGGGAGTTTCTCGTTGCATTGCAGACCCATTGGTGGCCTTCGGTTGTGGTCTGCTCTATGGTCGGGTTGTTGTCTCTTTGACACATTCCCCATCTCCATTCTCAAATCTATGTAGGTGACGCGAGTAGTAAAAAATAAACAGTTTCATAGTTTAACGATCATGGTCATTAAAAAATATATAGAGGGGACACCTCCTAGTATATTTCGATCTTGTACCATGATCATTTTAGATCTGTATCTGTAAGAGAACGTTTTGGATACAAATATCGGCTTTAATACAACGATAGAGAGAGCGCCGTCGATGTATTGACGATGCACGAGAGTAGTTTTCATAACGGCTGTCAACGCTCGTATACGCACTACGCTTCTTCAATGTGGTTCTATTCGAATACTGTCTATACGAAAAATGAGTTAGAATATCGTTGAGATCTCAAAACACTTCTTGTAGTTTTTTTATCTGCGTGTTTGTTCACAACATTTCTTGACTGATAATTGTCAAATCGGGTCCTTGACAGCAATTTAGTGTTCTTTTTGGACGAGCTTTTTTTTTTAAATTGTATGGTTCTATAGCACTGCGACCACCTCGTACAGAAATATTAGCTTCTGACTTGAGCGTCTTGTCTGTATGTCATGTAGTTTCAGTTTGGTGAGCGTGTCTGCATGAGACGCAACCAACTTCTCTGGATTTGTACTCTCCTGTTATAAATCTCACAGGTTGTCGCTGTATTCTTTCAAGCTTATTGATGATTGTAAATGTGAACTGGTCCCATACTATTGACGATATGATATCCCATTATTGACCTGACCATTAAAATATATGCGGTTTTCTCGCATTCCGGTTGACAATATCTCAAATTTTAGGACCTCGATTAGTTTTTCTGGTTCCTTCAGATTTTATTACAAAATAGTGCATATTCAACACAGTTTTGATCACTAAGTGGCTTATTTAAAATATTTTTTCATTCAGTTTGTTTTACAAAAAACTTATATGATATCATTAAACATTTTTTTATAGATATAGGAAGATGTGGTATGAGCGCCAATGAGACAACTCTCCATCCAAATAACAATTTATAAAAGTAACCCATTATAGGTCAAGATACGGCCTTCAACACGGAGCATTGGCTCACACCGAACAACAAGCTATAAAGGGCCCCAAAATTACTAGTGTAAAACCATTCAAACGGGAAAACCAACAGTCTAATCTATATATATAAAAAAAACAAGAAACGAGAAACTTAAATTACATAAACAAACGACAATTACTGTACATCAGATTCCTGATTTATGTTCACTACTCAGGAGCCAAATAAATAAAGACTGTTCGTCCATTTGTTTCTTGTATTAAAACATATCATTAGATAATTACATTCTTTTCTGAAATTTTAATATTGAGATTATAATATTATTAAATGATGGTTGTCAAACCATTTCTGCCATTATACATTGAGTCCTAATTTGCGGGCCCAGGACAATATTAGTATTTTTCCAGCACCGTCTTATATTTTATGTGTTTAGTCTTGTTTTGACCCGGTTAAATATTAAGTAGAAATTTCTTGCCAAGTGACAGTAATATATTTGCGAAGTTGATAAGGAAGCCCGTTCCAGCGACACATCTATATACCTTAATAAAGGAAGTGACACACCTCATTGCAGGTTTGGTGACCAGTACAGTAAACAAACATGTTTATACGAGGTTACCTCAATATAAAACCGCGGTCGGAGTCCCTTTTATACATGCCATATAAAAAACAAACAATGTTTTTATCTATTTGTTATCTTTTATATGTATGCGCTGTACATAATTGATTTATTATCCTTTGGTATGTATTCCATATGGCGGTGCTCCTACTTACAGGAGGCTTATACACAGAAGAAGAAGCTGAGCGCCATCTGTCGTCATAATGATCGTTAGCATAATACAACGATGACATTTAACACTTCGACATTTCACACATCGACAATTCACGAATCGACAAGTCACATGTTACAAGTTACAAAACATCAATAAACAAAAAGACAATTTACCAATAAAGAATTTTGAAATCTACAAGTTACAAATTGACAATTGAAAAATGAAGAATGTTGAATTTTGATACAAAGATACAAGTTACAAATCGACAATTTACGAATGTAGCATTATGAAATTGCACAGTTACAAGTAACAAACTGACAATTTACCGATTAAGAATGTTGAAACTACAAAGGTGCAAGTTACAAATTGACACTTTACGAATTAAGCATTATGAATTTCACAGTAACAAGTTAAAAATTAACAATTTACGAATTAACAATTTAGAAATTGCACAGTTACAAGTTACGAATTGACAAGTTACGAATTAAGAATTTTGACCCCGTTGGCTTTCCATAAATATGTTGATCTGGCCTTACCATTAGTTTATTCACAGACCTCTTCTGGGGATAATTAGAGAAAGTCGTTAATTCCCAGGAACTTTTGATACCCCGGAAGGGGGGGGGAGGTGTTCTTCCTATATTTTTATATGTACGATTGTGACGCAAAAACAGGGTCCCTTATTTTCATGTCTTGCGGATTAGAACAGGGTTGCTTTTTCATGACCTGCTGTCGGGTACAGGTTTATTTTTAAACAATCGATTCAAAAAGGACAGATTGGATACTGGATATTGAAACAAGTATGTTTTTGCTTACATTAATAAACTGTTTGGTGACAGATTTTATATTTCTGAACTAGTCTAAAAAATAAAGGTCTCTGTCCAGAACAAGGTATACATTTTGCGAGCGTGTCTAGAACAGGGTATACATTTTTTTCAATATTTCTGTTTATAACAGGGTATGTTTTGCAATGTTTTCTGGTTAGAACAGGGTATTATGTGGAAAGTGATGTCGGCACAGTTATACACGAAAAGATAGTCAGTTACTTCCCCTCCCCGGAATACAACGAAGACAGCAAAAAAAAGGAATTTACACAATAGGCAGGGCCGTAACTACCTATGAGGCAGGGGAGGCAACTGCCTCCCCTGAATTTTCTACACCAATTTTTTTTTTAAGCATATGTACACGAAGAAATTGAATTTATATTATAAACAACACAAGTTTACACTGTGTCTGTCATTTTTCTGATTTTTGATCGAAAGTGAACCGGTTTTTTTTCGTGTGGCCGTCCGTCTGTTATTCAGTATTGAAGGGGTCAGTATTCGTACGAGAACACATATGAAACTTTGCTTTCGATAATTTTGAATAATAACTTAACTATTCACATTTCTTTTTGGGGCTCAATTAAGCAGAGGAAGTTCCTTTTGTATTGTGAATCTTTTAAGATATCGGAAATTCATTACCGGCTGAATCAGCTGTTGGGTCGTTTTTACTCCCGATCGTACGAGAACATAATTTATGGTCAATGCCTTAGTAGGTAAACACTCCCATTCGTTGTAGCAGGGACTTACTATACTTAGCATATACTAGACTAGTATAGAAAATCCCTGGTTGTAGTTATATACATGTCTGTTCAGCTTTCAACAATATTGAAATTCAAGATCCTCGATAAATAAAAAAATTATCTTGCGTTCTATTATCTTGCTTTATATGTTTTTTGAACTTACCAGTTTTTAAAAAAAAATATCTTTTAATACAGATAATAATTGTTTGCTTGAAAATTTCTCCAAAGATCCAGCAAAACTGATCTTTCTTAAAGTAAGGAAATCGAAAGAAAACGGGTAATTTTTAGCCATATCATTTGAGAAAAAAATCCGCGGTCACAATGTATTTAATGTTAACAATTATAGGTCAAAGTACGGCCTTCACGACGGAGCCTTGGCTCACCCTGAACAGCAATCTCAGCTTGTTTTTGCATAAGTTTGAGTTGCTTCCAGGTTCAAGCAATACTGATGTTTCTTAAAGTAAGGAAATCGAAGAGAACTGACAGGTCATTTTTAGCCAATAACTGAGGGGAAAAAAATCGGCGGGGGCTGTGCCCCAACCCCCATATCTAACGGGGGCCTCAATCGGCGGCCCCCAAACCCTGCCTCCCCTGAATTCGAACCTTAGTTACGGCCCTGATAGGTACATGTGTAACTGGACAGATGCGTTTTTTAGTCTATATTAGTATATTTTGTACTACTGCTCACTCGACTGTTTTTCAAGATTTACTCAAGAACATGCATAGTATACGGCTAGGCGCACTAGGATGGAAGTCGCAAGATGAACAATTTCGTCTTAGAATGTCACAGGATCCAGCTGGTTCTTGGGCTGTCGTTGACCCTGACTTGTGGCTGCTCAATATGTATCCTCCGTCTAGTATTGGTAATGGCAATAAACATGGGGCGCTTAAAATGTTACGCATTCAATTACTAAGGTTCATGCGTGACTCAATCATATGATTATACTCATTCTTGTTTAAGATGCTTTGATCAGCACCCACTTATGATTCAGTGCCCCAGACAAGACTGTTTTCCTGGAGGCAGGCAAAATGTAAGATTTAAGCCTCAGTCTCAGTTTAGACCGAGATTTAAGGCACGTGTAAGCAACTCGTTGCAGTATCCCATCAATACGAACTCGTATACTGGGCAAAATATGAAGTGAATTTTTAGCAAATGCAATTACAATTGATCTTAAAGAGATATCAAATTGATAATTTTTGTGATATTTACCTTATGTTCAATTTTGTATAGAATTTGGATTGTATTGCTTTCGAATCCAAACTGATCATCTATTGGATAAAGAGTGGACTCCATTAAACACAACTGAATTAAAAGAATGCAACTTGGGGGTTATACAAAAGTGTAGGTTCCCAGCTCCGGCTGAGGGATTTACTTTTGGCTTAATGTTATCATATGAAGGTTAAAAAAATAAATAATTAAACTACCGCAAATAAATTTAATGTCTTAAGCACGGAAATTTGTAATATCATGTAAAAATCAATCAAGAGCTGGGATCGAATACTTTTAATCTTATTAAATTTTTGTTAAATATTAATTTGAACCTCTCAATTTAGCAACATTTTTTTTTATATATTTATTAAGAATATATATTAAAACCAAGCACTATATTTGATAATTAACAAGCAAATATCAAAATCAAAGTTAGTAAGGATGTTGATTCGTCCTCTAGAATAGTTATTAATGAGTAAATATTTTCAGATTCGAGCGTTGTATATTCCAGGCTCAAGTAATGCAGGTGCAGATTCTCTGTCTCGTTTTCGGGTGATCCGTTCCCGTACATTGGGACCGGAAGCATTTATTATACCAGACATTCCTAATATGAACTTTCATATGGTGATTTCGAAACTGGAATTTAGACTTTCAAATAAACAATTCGGTAGTTGATAGTACAGAAAAGTTTACCCGGGCTATACATTTGTTAAACAGTTTCAGGAAAGATGTCGGTCTTGCCAAAGTATGGCTTTCGTCCTTGTTGCTCTTACTGCATATATGTTAAATTAGGATTTGCTCATTCAACAAAACGTACACGTCGATCAGGCTTGATCAGGCTTCATCAGGCTTAAGCATTTACAATAAGCTAAATGATTATGAAGAATTTACTAAAAATTAATAGTAAGCGATGGTTTTGAGCGTTCAAGGTTGCTTCAGATGGACAATAGGCTGACTTTTTAAGAGAGATATTGCATCGTATTTTGTCAATATTATCAGGTATATTGAAGTTCTGCTTACAACGCTAGGCTATTCCAGGCGGTTTTTTCCTTGGCTTGACGTGGTCTCTTTATGCATGGTTGGGGAGTTGACAGTTCAAAATATGAGCAATGCATGTTTTACAAATCATCCTTTAAAGAAGAATGATGTCAAAATTTACAAGAAATATGTAAAAATTCATTTGGTTTCATCTAAGACCTATCAGTTTGGTAGAGGGTTAACATTCCTGCGCAATTAGACAAATGAATTTGTCCAGTGGCTTTTATTGCTTTGCTATTTGCCAGATAGACTTGTAGTAGTTGGACCGCTATTTTGTCTTTTGATGGTTAGCTAGTTTGACTAAATACCAATGTTTTGCAATATTCAAAATACTTATACATGCTTTAGGTATTAAATATTCTCGTTGTTCGTCGAACTCATTCAACATAGGTATGGACCTATAATGGTTTACTTCTATAAATTGTGACTTGGGTGGAGATTTGTCTCATTGACACTCATACGACATCTTCCTATATCTATATATGGAGATAGCATGTGTCGGTGATGGATTATCCGATAAAAATATTTAGGTCGTTTGAAAGCGGGTGCATATTTGCGTTACATATACGAATTCCCATTTAATTGTGTGTATGTTGCTGATTCTCCTATAAGGGTTTGGATTGTCAGGTCGTCAATGTGATTTTGGAAGCAAGACAACGACTGGGAGGAGCTAATTTGGCTTTGAAAGGTCAGGAGTGAAAATTTGATGGTAGGTTTGTTTTTACCGATGGATTAACTATCTCTAAGGTGAAGAATCGCATTAAAATAAATTAATGCGAAGATTTGAAGATCCTCCCAGCTATATTATAGTGCACATTGGGAATGATATATATAAAATATCAAACTATGTTACTTTCATCATTAGCTTGTTCAACTTATGTCGAGGTTATATATTGACTAAATACCAATTTTTTGCAATATTCAAAATAATATTTTATTTATTATTTTTACTGTAAGTCTGTTTTTTGTTATATCTACTTTACGTGAGTCTGCATTTATGTATGCCGTCATACGACAAAATTATTTTTATGTCTACCTGTGCGAATTTCAAACGCGCAATTTTACACCAGTAATGAAAACCTTCTTTCATTTATGGGTAGACTTTACATAGATAAATTCAGCCGTATAAGAAAAGCAAAATGAGAATGTTAAATTTGATGTATGCCTTTTTGTGCTACTTTGTTACATTTGTTGTTTATGTAGTGATATTAAGATGATAACACAATATTGACTGTTGTACCCCTATTTTGACATTTTTACTCTTTGAGTATGTTTGTTTTGTTCATGCATCGTTGACAATGTAATGGAATTTGATGCGACTGTCATACAAGTGAGAGGTTTAGCTAGCTATAAAACCAGGTTCAATCCACCATTTTCTACAATGCCTGTACCAAGTCATGAATATGACAGTTGTTATCCATTCGTTTGATGTGTTTGGACTTTTGATTTTGCCTTTTGATTTTTGATTTTCCTTTTTGAATTTTCCTCGGAGTTCAGTATTTTTGTGTTTTTACTTTTTGATTTGGTCTCAAGTTTTATTGCCAAGACTGCAATGACGGTCTTCAAACAATGGGAATTGTAATGTTGGACAAGTGCAGGCGTCGGTTAAACAGCTCCATTGTTGTCCACATGACAAAGCATGGATGTTACATTCGATATCCTTACATAAAAGCTAAACACAAGTCTCTAGCAGAAGATGGGGTGTATTTAACAAAGAAGAGAACATTTTTTTTCTGAACTTAATACAGGGAGCCCTAGAAACAATAATTTCTAGTAAGACGGGTAGCATTTCTTTTCCAGACGACTATTCCATGCTTTGAATTTTTATAGTTGACTCATTGTCAGTAACAAATGCATATATATGATCTTAGTGAACAGTTAAACGAAACATCGGCGTTATTGGGCTGTTTTATAAATAATACAAATAGTTGCTTGTTAATTTACAATTTATACCATATAATGGCATATTCATTTATCAGAAAATTATTTTAATCAAATTTTGCTTTAAATGGCACAGCTATGCGCAGCTCCCCCCAATTTTATTGGCGGTTGACGGTTCTGTGAAAATTTTTACTGTAGGCTAAAATTGTCGCAGCACCGCCAATTTGGCAGATTTCGCTGCGCTTAGATAACATATTTGCAGTTTACAGACTTATTGTAATCGTATGATAGCATTAGCCTCTGATTTCCAGGGTAAATAGCTTATCTTGAACTTCCCTTTTTCATATATGGTCTTCCACCTCAAACATATTCGGCGGTCATCATATAACATTTTCAAAGACACATATGCATTTTTATCAGTTAATTTTAGTTCATAGATCTACATGTATCACAAATTGCATTTCATATAATAGTACATATATCATATCACAAATTGCATTTCATATAATAGTACATATATCATATCACAAATTGCATTTCATATAATAGTACATATATCATGTCACAAATTGCATTTCATATAATAGTACATATATCATATCACAAATTGCATTTCATATAATAGTACATATATCACATCTGTTAATAAATGCTGTGGCCATTTCCTGCCAATAACAATCTTGTTATTTTTTTATGAGCATCTAAGATAATAGGATTTAAAATCTAAATTTTAAATCAGTTATCGGTAGTGCTCATATCACTGTCCGTCGTTATACTACTTCGTTAAGTAATTATATTTGGTTTCTAGTTGGATTATCGATCTTTGCAAGTGATTGATTTACTCATAATCCTCCTTTTGACGTCGACATTTAGGAAAAGCAGACGCATTTTTAGCCATAGATGTATCTTCTAAAACGCGCCCACCCTCCCTTAAATTAGTAGAATGCAATTCCTACGGAAGATACTGCTGTTTCGTTTTGTTTGTTTATTTCAGAATTGTATTGTCTACATCTATTAAACCATCACTCAATGTGGAAAGATGTACAAAAGTTTAAATGACGAGACGGTCATTCAAGAAAAAAGACGAGGAGTGGACTTACATGCATATAGAAATTGAATGGATGACTTGGAAAGAAATTTATTACATTCAAACATGTAAACTTTGCGTTGGTAGCGATAACTTCTGATATCCAGGGTTAGTCGCCTGATTTATGGCAGATTTCGCTGCGCTTAGATAACATATTTGCAGTTTACAGACTTATTGTAATCGTATGATAGCGTTAGCTTCTGATTTCCAGGGTTAATAGCTTATCTTAAACTTCCCCTTTTCATATATGATCTGCCACCTCAAACATTTTCGGCGATCATCATATAACATTTTCAAAGACATATATGCATTTTTATCAGTTAATTTTAGTTCATAGATCTACATGTATCACAAATTGCATTTCTTATAATAGTACATGTATCATATCACAAATTGCATTTCATATAATAGTACATATATCATATCAAAAATTGCATTTCATATAATAGTACATATGTCATATCTGTTAATAAATGCTGTGGCCATTTCCTGCCAATAACAATTTTGTTATTTTTTATGAGCATCTAAGATAACCGACCCTAATTGTCAATTTCTAGATGTAAGCAAGATATGAGACAGACTTAACTGTATCTATATATTTATGTACGTTGCGGTTTATCGTATAATAATTCTATTAATATAACAATAGAATTGTAACAGGTTTTATGAACCCGAGTGTATCTAAATACTGTGGACTCGATTTGAAATTATCGATAAGAGCATTGACCATTCGCATGTACACACGTAGTTTTTGTTCGTTATACTTAAGCACATATATATTCGAAAACAGTATTAAATACTTTGTGTAACAATTTTTGTTTGTTTTTTGTAGATTGTTGAGACAACCTTCTTTAGTTTATTTAAACAGAGGACTTATTCTGTGATGTGGACTGTATTTGCACAATTACAAACCTTTGTAATTTGTTATCATTTGATAAACATGTATTGCAATTATTTTATATTATATAAAAGAGAATGGTCATCGTGCCTGACAAGTTCTAAAACTTGTGTGTTAGTTATTTATATTATGAATGAGATAAGAAACAGATTGGGCCGAGGTATATAGAAATTATATAGTCTAGTATATAAATAATTTATGTTCGTTTGAACGAAGAGAATTTAGAAAATAAGTTGTAATCTTTATCTCTAGTTCGATGGGATGATTGAATATAGTCACCAAATCTTTAACTATTTAGTTAGAGAATATTATCAATATAGCGGACAGTAAATTTAAAGGATATTGCTCACTTCTCATCTTTCTTCAAAAGAAGTTCCTGTATATAGTCAGCCTCGCTAATGTCAGTTTTAAAGAATTTTTTGTTTGAATCAGAGTGATCCTTTTACAGGGTAGGATTAATCCCTCCCTAAGACAAGATGCGTCTCTACGTTGGCCATTCTTTATGATGAACCAAAGCAATACCAACTCTTTCAACTTGTCTTTTAGTTTGGAATTGGAAATACTTGTGTGAAGTGTAGGAAAGTGAAATGTTTTTTGTTTTTATACTATTGCAAGATGAAAGAGTCTTATATTGAGATTTCTTTCATTCAAATCAAGTATTTTGTTACATACACGAGCGAATCGAAAAAGTTGAGATATATTAACACCATAAGTTGGTGACAAGGGAAAGTCACTATCTAAAAATGGAACATTTAAAATAGGAAATGAAAAATCATGTCTAATGATAAATTTTGGTATTAAGCTTCCCGTAGATAATGGAAAAAGGGCAGTGGTGCACAGAGAGTCACCGTGTGAAAACCGATAACTTGACGATATACGGAATCTACGTAGCGAACAAAAATGTTATCTACTAAAAATTTTAGTGCAGTTATAGCATCAAAGCTGGTTCGATTTACATAGTTCTTATGTTTGCTATTACTAAAAATGACCTAAAAAAGTTTGAACATATATATTCGCATTTCGGTATTTTAAATGCCCTTGTAATCAGGAGTGTGAATTTGTTTTAATAAGATTATCAGATAAAGTGGTAAATAGGGTGGAAAATCAAAACTTCGAACAGATTCGAAATCGCCAATATAAGCATGCAATTTATTTCCAAGGAATTTTTGACACTCCAAAGTAATTTATTCCACCATTTTCAAAGGCCTTATTTGAAAAACATATTACCATGTTTTTTGGATGATTGCAATATATATAAATAAATAATCGCTGTTACAGAAATGTAATATGCCATAGTGGCAAAATGTCATTACACTACAGAACTTTAATATAAGATGTTGCATCTTTAAGCAGTATTTCTAATTCATCAGCCGGTATTCAGAGACTATGATCTATTGTAAAGTATTATGGAATATCGGCATTTAAATAGTAGAACTTTAACGTCAGTTTTCATAAATAACAAGGCACATTCTTTAACATGAACTTATAAGTATGTTTCATTACTTTGAACTCAGAGTATTTATTTCTTCCTCAATAGGTATTTAGTTTAAGTTAGTTTTAATTTAATGAAAAAAATCGATGTTATTATAACAAGTATTGTACTAAAATTACATCTATTTGTACTAAAAAATAATGCCACGAATTCATTTATTTGTATTGTAGTCCTGTCAAATAATGTTGTCGTTTTAATGTTATAATTAACATTTATATTAAAGCGGGAGGTTTGGATTGCCACAAAACCAGGTTCAACCCACCATTTTTTCATAAAATGCCCTGTACCAAGTCAGGAAAATGGTCATTGTTACATTATAGTTCGTTTCTGTGTGTGTTACATTTCGGTGTTGTTTGTCTCTGTTGTGTCGTAGTTCTCTTATATTTGATACGTTACCCTCAGTTTTAGTTTGTAACCCGGATTTGTTTTTTCTCTATCGATTTCTGAATTTTGAACAGCGGTATACTTCTGTTGCCTTTATTGAATTATTTGGATTTATGTCGTTTTGTTTATATGTTTCAATAATGTATTAAATATATATATATGAAAGACTTAACTCTTCTTTTATCATAATTTTTCTTCAGTTGTTTAAGATTTCAAAAATTATATCTTTCTCAAGAAAATTAACATAGAAATTAGAAGAATCGGTATGATTGTAAATAATAAAATTACAATCAGGTATAAACGCTCCCTTCGTCCAAGATGTGGCATTATAAAAAAGTACACACTAACATATTAAACGAGAAACAACAATGACAGACGGCAACAAATGACAACAACTGAGTTTAGGAGTTACCAGTGTCTACTTGAGACAAATATATTATTTTGAATATTAATTTGTTAACCATAAACGGTCAACCATCCCCGTCTCCTTGAACGATGGTGTAACAGCACAACATAAGAACACAGTATACTTTAGTAGGACTTGTATTATTGAGATTAATAAGAGGAAAATAACAGACCATTAAGAGATTAAACTGAATATCTGGTATTTCCTGTAAAAAACATATCAAATATATTAAAACTGTCATTATGAAACGTACTTAATTATTTAAGGCAAATCATAGAGATCAAGCTTTTTCGTTTAAACATTGTCAATTTATTTAGTTTTTAACCATCTTAGTTGTTTTGTGTTCGTCTCTGATGCAGGCGGTTGTAGGTTGAATCCCTGGTTTTAAAATTGGTGTTATATTCTGACTCTAAGTCGAAAACACGGCTTCAATGAGTAAGTGCAAAGACTGGTCGGCTCAGAATCAGAATCTTGTTTCATTGTTGATATATTGGATAACATGACTTCCGGTTGACTGTAACGTTGTTCTGAATATGCATTTTTAAATTTGCCGATTGAAGCTATTCATAATTATATTCTCCCTCACTACGTTCGTCCGAATATAAAGTAATTATAGTCTATAGCCTTAACAATGAACAAACGTCATAATGTAGGTGTGCTACTCGCTATAACCTTTATTCTATATAATACAATAATGTATGTATCAAATACAAAGTTAACAGAATAACAAAAATATCATAATTCCAATTACAAATTCACATTTAATCATCCGTGAATACACGTGTCTTCTTTAGGCTATAGCGAGAGTCGATGGTCAAAAAGGTGACCACACGGGTTTTAAGTGCGGACAAATGGTCACATGTCATGAATATTCATGAACGTACGACTAACTAAATTTAATTAAACGTCATAAGTATTTTAAAGGTTTACGCCTTTTAAATTCTTTCTTCGATCACCCGTGACTGAATTGGTATATATACGGAAGGTTAACCAAGTAACCAAGGACTTTGTTATATGACAAAACAAAACTAAAAGGTATTTATGTCCAAAAACTGTGAATTTCATGACGTTTGCACCTCGATTGATTTAATAAGTGTTATAATTTCATCGTTCAACATTTTTAGCCATATATATATATAAAGCTTATCTCATATCATTAAATTTTTTAAACATTTACTTTTTGTTTCTGTGCAATATCAAAGTGAAAGTTGAAACGATGTCTGACTTTACTTTATGATAACAAAACTTGTTTGATGTAAAAAAAAATTCATTTATCAGTGTGTTTTGGAATTTTTTGTGAAAGGTTTTGGAAATTTGACTAAATTTTGTACAGTAAAAAACCACAGGAACAATAATATATTTAGGTCTTAAGTATACATAGCAATCTTCAGTTAAGTGGTATGTAGTGTCAAAATGTACTTTTATTATTTAAGATAACTCAAATTTGTTTTTTTGTGACTATGTTGTAAAGTTTGCATCTTTCTTTTTAGCCATAGATACAAAGCTTATCTCATATCATTAAACTTTTTAAACATTTAATTTTTGTTTCTGTGCAATATCAAAGTGAAAGTTGAAACTTTGTTTTGGATTTAGATGAATTTGGCTGTTTATTTTAGGTAACTTTTACATATAGCTCTTCAACAATTTTGTGTACTTATCTATCTTCGGATTTCAAATGTTTGGCTTTGAGCGTTCCTGATGAAGGTAAATCCAGAAAAGCACTTCGGATGCAAGAAATTATTAAACGTGTTGTTTTCAATTTTTTGAAACGATGTCTGACTTTACTTTATGATAATAAAACTAGTTTGATGTAAAAAAAAAAAAAAAAAAAAAAAAAATCCATTTAGCAGTGTGTTTTGAAATATTTTGTGCGACGTTTTGGAAATTTGACTTAATTCTGTACAGTAAAAACCACAGGAACAATAATATATTTAGGTCTTTTATTAAAAGTATACATAGCAATCTTCAGTTCAGTGGTATGTAGTGTTTACATGTACTTTTATTATTTAAGATAACTCAATTTTTTTATTTATTTTTTTGTGACTGTGTTGGACAGTTTTTGGTTTTTTTTTTCTTTTGAAGGAAACGATAATGAAAACTGAAAACATAGTTATGAAGAAGTTGTCAAGCTATGACAGAAAAGCCACAAACATACTTCATATTATGTTGCCATATATAAGCAGATATCGCTATCAAAGCATTTTTTGGCATACGTTGTCTCATTTTTGATATCACAATTTTCTTTAATTTTTCTATAAACATGTAAATGAGATCATTGGCCATCAGAGGTTCGGACATGCTTCCTGGACATCCAACTTAAAACTGCATTTTTTGTTGGTGATTTTATTCCTAATCTCAATAGCAAAAAAAATTCCGATAATCAATCTCTTAGTGGTCTATAATTTTCTTATACCTAAACTCAATAATTCAAGTCCTACTAAAATATACTTTGTTCTTTGTGTGCTGTTACACCATCGCCCCAGGAAACGGGATGTTTGAGCGTTAATGGTTAACACATCGATATTCAAAATAATATTATTGTCTCAAGTAGACACTGGTAACTCATAAACTCCGTTGATGTCATTTGTTTCCGTCTGTCATTTTTGTTTCTCGTCTAATGTTTTTAATGTGTCTTTTTTTTGTCATGAAGGGAGTCGTAATATGACTGATTGAAGTTTTATTATTTTCAATTATCCGCATTATTTTATGTTAATTTTTTTATTCAATTTTCGTTATAAAGATATACATGTAATTTTGAAATATCATATATATTTAAACTAACCCATGAGTTTTGGCATGATGAAACATAATTAATTATTTGAGAAAAGACATACGAGATCAAGGTTGTTGCGTAAACATTGTCAATTTATTTATTTTTTATGTTTTGTGTTCGTCCTGGGTGCGGGAGGTTGTGGGTTTAAAATTGGTGTTTTATTCTGATTCTCCTTTCTACGGCATCAATGAGTAAATGCAAAGGCTGGTCGGCTCAGAGTCAGAATATTGTTTCCTAGGTGATAAACAGGATGACATGTCTTCCTATTGACTGTTTCGTTGTTCTGAATATGCATTAAATTTGCTGATCGAAGTTAAACAGCTATGATCCATAATAAACATCATAAGTATATTTAAAGGTTTACGCCTTTTAAATTCTTTATTGGTATGTATGTGGAAGGTTAATCAACAAACCAAGGACTTCGTTATGACAAAACAAAACTAAAAGGTATGTAAGTCCAAAGTATGTGAATTTCATAACGTTTCACATCGATTGATTTAATAAGTGTTATAAATTCATGTTCAACTTTTGTAGCCACAGATATAACGTTTATCTCATTTTCGATCGTCAAACTTTTTTACATTTTAATTGTGCTATGCAATTAAAATGAAAGTAGAAACGTTTTATGACTTTACTTTATGATAATAAAACTAGTTCGATGAAAACAAATTCAATTTAGCCGTGTGTTTTGATTTTTTTTTTGTGCGAGGTTTTGGAAATATGTCTTAATTTTGTACAGTAAAAACCACAGGAACAATACTATATTTAAGTCTTAAGTATACATATCTAATTTGTGTTTAAGGTTTTTTTGTGACTATGTTGGAAAGTAAGCATCTTTCATTTTAGTTCAATTCTTTTTCTTTTTTAGGAAACGATAATGGCCGGTCAGGGAGGTGACAGAGTAAGTAACATAATCTTTTTGATTAAATGAAAATCATAGGTATGAAGAAGTTGTCAAGCTATCACAGAAAAGCCACAAACATACTTCATATTTTGTTGCCATATTGAAGCAGATATCGCTATCAAAGCATTTTGGGGCACACATTGTCTCATTTTTAATATTAATTTTCTTAAATTATTCTTTGACCTTCAAAGGTTCGGACATGCTTCCTTGACAACCTACTGAAAACTGCACTTTGTTGGTAATTATATTCTTAATCTCAATAGCAAAACAAATAGCCGATGTTCAATTCAATCTTTTAGTGGTCTATTACTTTTTATACACAAACGCAATAATACACGTCCTACTAAAGTATATTTTGTTATTATGTTGTGCTGTTACACTATCGTCCCAGGATACGGGATGGTTGACCGTTCATGGTTTACACATCGATATATCAAAATAATGTGCCTGTCTCAAGTAGACAATGGTAACTCATAAACTCCGTTGATGTCATTTGATGCCGTCTACCATTTTTATTTGTAATTTATTGTTTTAAGTGTGTCTTATTTTTTATCAGGAAGGGAGTTGTAATGCCTGATTTAAATTCTTTTATTTACAATCATCTGCATTATTTTGTTCAATTTTTGTTAGAAAGATATACATATAATTTTTAAAATATCATATATATTAAAAGTTGTGGGTGAACCCTGACTTTAAAATTGGTGTTATATTCTGATTCTCCATTGAAAACACGGCTTCAATGAGTACAAAGGTTGGTCGGCTCAGGGTCAGAATAATGTTTCCTGGTTGATATATAGGATGTAATGTCTTCCTGTAGACGATTTGCCGATTGAAGTTAAACAGCCATCAATAATAAACATCATGATCATAAGTATATTTAAAGTTTTGCACCTCTAAAATTCGTTCTTCGTTCACCTGTGACTGAATTAGTATGACTGTATGCTGAAGATTAATCAACAAACCAACAACTTTTTTTTTATGACAAAACAAAACTAAAAGGTATTTTTGTCCAAAGTCTAAGAATTTCATAAAGTTTGCACATTGATTGATTAAATAAGTGTTATAAATTCATCGTTCAACTTTTTTAGCCATAGATATTGTAACGATTTCGCCCCTTAAACAGAGTGGTAAGTTAAATGGAATAAGGAGGCTCGATTGTACATAATTTGCATGGATCCTTTGAGTTGGTATAAGGTTGAAATAATAACTAAGTCAGGTAACATTTCATAGGTATTTTATATAATATCTATATAATCCAATATTTACAATTGATCATAAAACATACATTCATATTTATAAAGAATTTGCCGTAATCATCTTTATTTATAGCCTAATATAGGTCAGGAAGGTTGACCTCAAATTTCCAAAGGGTTGACTGTTTCCGTAGGTTGATTTTATAGAAGGTTGAACTTTTCAACCTTCTATTTCCAAAAGTATGAAATACTTAAAAGGGTTGGTTTATAATAAAATATTCATATATCTTATTTCCTAAAACGAAAGTAGGTTTCCAGAAAACCTCTTTCATGTTATTGCATCGATAGAAGGTTAAGTGGAACGATTGTTGAAGGTTGTCTTCTTCTTCTTCTAAACAGACAATTGCCATGTGTAAGAAGGTTTAGTTTTCTTAAACATTTAAAACCTTCACACTAAATTATAAAGACATCAAGACAGCATAAATTCCGACTGCTCTTGCAGGCGGTGAGATTAATTTGAGAATAATTCTAAAGTTCGTTTCGTCAACCTTCTATTTATAATTTTCCGGTCAATGGATCGACCAATATTATCAAAACGTTTGTTATGTTCACAGGCAATCTCGTGTTGCAGACCGCCAATACACAAATAAATATGGCTTCTCTAGTAAATAAACTATGGCACTGCTTGCATTTTGATGATTATGGCTAAAGTACAAGTTATTACATCAAGAAAATAAATAAGCTAATAAGGTAAACACATTACCACTTCATGTATCATAAAAATAAATGCCAACCAACCGTGAATATTCTGTACGAGGTGACATTCCATCGTAAAAATAGCGTTGCAAAAACGTAAACAAAAACAGCTGACTCGTAAAATTACTGCTGTAAACTATGGATAACACGAGATCCATTAATTTAATAATACGATCACTAAATCGTAACAATTAATATAAAACTTGTCTCATTTTCCATCATTAAACTTTTAAATATTTTATTTGTTTCTGTGTTATATTAAAAAGAAAGTTTAAACGATGTTTTTACTTTATGATAATATTTTTTTTCCAATTAGCATTATGTTTCGATATTTTTCTTGTGTGAAGTTTGGAAAATTTGACTTGATAAAACAATAAATAATCACAGGAACAATAATATACTTAGGTCTTAAGCATACATATCAGTCTTCAGTTAAGTGTTGCTATATGCGTGTGTTTATAGGTTGCACTTTGTCAATACAGCTGTTTCTCAAACCACGCCTCTTTTGGGGAGATCTAGAATATTCATAGAAAATAAATTTTGTTTACATACTGGTTCCCAGTTATGCTCTCTGTGTTCCATCTCATAGAGACATAACTTGGGAGTGTTACCAGTAAATATACATGTGCAAATTTTTTACACTGAAATCGGTGGTAACCCTTCACTCGAGGTAGGGGTAGTTAAGAAAATTGGTGTTAGTTTATACTCTGAAAAGTTCAGGGCATATAAACGTTGAAAAAATGTAGCACAGTCCTATATTTTGACCTTTGAAAACAATTGTAGTGCATATGAACTGTCAATTCTAGGATAAGATTTTTCAAAACTTCATAGTAAATTAAGTGGTACAGTTTTAGCCGTAAAGGGAGTTCCTATGTAAAATTGCATTGTCAATATTTACAGAAATGCAACCTATATGTTTTTACTCGCAATTGTTTTTAAGTTTTTTAAACTATGTTGGAAGATTTGATTCTTTCATTTGAAATTGGGTTCAAATTATTTTTTTTAGGAAACTAACATGTCGACTCTAGGAAATGACATAGTAGATAACATAAAATTTTGATTTAATCAAAACTGAGAAAATTCATACTTATGAACAAGTCGTCAAGCTATAACAATTACGTTTTTTATAACCACCTTAGCTGTTTCGTGTTCGTCTCTGGTGCGTGGTGTTGTAGGGTTTAGCCCGGGTCTGATAAAATCAAAAACTTTTTAAAAAATCGGTGTTATATTTTAATTCGCCGTTAAAAACATGGTTTCAATGAGTAAGTGCAAAGGCTAGTCGGCTCAGAGTCAGACTATTGTTTCCGGATTGATAAAGAATTATACGCTTCTTAATTTGCCAGAGGAAGTATCCATAATAAATACCGTAAGAAATGTAAGAAGATGTGGTGTGAGTGCCAATGAGACAACTCTCCATGCAAGTCACAATTTATAAAAGTAAACCATTATAGGTCAAAGTACGGTCTTCAACATGGAACCTTGGCTCACCAGCAAGCTGTATAAAGGGCAACAAAAAAGACACGTGTAAAACCATTCAAAGTGGAAAACCAACGGTCTAATCTACATTTAAAACGGGAAATGAGAAACACTTATGAACCACATAACAAATGAGAACTACTGAACATCAGATTCATGACTTGGGATATGTGCATACAACTGCAGTGGGTTTGAAAAGGTACCAACATTTGCCCTTATCTGAAGCAGTAATGTAACATCACAACATAAAAAAGGTTACACATTAAAATATCAATTAAAATGGCCTAACTCAATTACAAAGACATATTAAAACAAGTGAACATACACTGAAAGGATACATTTGATCTTTGACACAATGTAAATGCAAAATCAATAAAATAAGGGGTTATATGTAAAATAAAAAAAGACAAATCAGAAAGACAAAATTGAACAAAATGACATAAGTATACATATCAGTCTTCAGTTTAGTGTTGCTATGTATTTAGTGTTTATATACTTTTTTACGATAACTCACAATTGTTTTGAAGTTTTTTAAGACAATGTTGGAAGCTTGGATTTTTCCATTTGGGTTCAAATTCTGTTGTTTTTTTTTAAGGAAACTATCATGGCGGCTCCAAAAGATGACAACGTAAGTAACATAATCCTTTTGATTAGATTAAAACTGAGACAAATCATACTATGGAGTTATGGTATGTCAATCTTATTTTCTTTATTAAGCAAGAAAGTTGAAAGGGTATTAAATTGAGACTTACATCATGGTTTTTTAGGAACATATATGAATAAATCCTAAGCTTTAAATCAATAAAAATATTCATGGCAAAATAAACTTATTTTATAAATTTAACTTTTTTAAGATTTTCATGATTTATCATATATCTAGCAGATAAACATCAAAATCTGGTGTTATCAGGAATGTTGAGTCTATGGCACATTTTGAGAATCCCATGCTGTTACATGACAACACACTTGATGTGTACAAAGCTTTGGTATCCTCTTCAAGTCACACATATTAAACATAAGTAGGAATCCAAACAGGACCTATGATAGTACTATTGGTACACTCCTACAGCCCCACCTCTAAAACACAAAACTGGATCGAATCAGGACTGCTGTTATCCTCCTACAGTCCCTTCTTTTTAAACACAATTTTGATTCTTTTTGTGTTCCAGCTAGGATTCAAAAGGGCAGGGTGCCAATCATGAAAAGGGCTTTTATCGCGTGATATGATTATATGAAAATTGCATGTTTTAATAAAGATGTTAATGTTAGCCCAGATAAAACTTTATCTATCTACTTTTATGCTACAAAACCTTGTCAACCACCTTGTCACAAAAGTGTTCGAGGCATTGCTGGTCACTGTTAAGCTAAATATTCCGTATGGTTTGTAGGGTTTCCTGCTTCATTCTGTTGCTATAGTCATACAAGTTTTACCTGGGAATGACCCTTTATGTCTTTGATGACATATAAAAAGTATCGTTCTGACTTTTGAAATTTTAGTTAAGTTAGTTATATACATTTAAGGACTAGTTAGTCTTAGGTTGATAGTTGTCTCATATGAAATGATACCAACACTTTCTTATTTTATACCTATTTCGATTAACAATATTGTATACAAAATATAACTAGGAATTAACTAGATTTTGTAATTTCTATCATGATAGAAAAAAGGACATAATTATTTGCTTTATTCCGTATATAGTATAATTTTGATTCGATTCCTACTAGTGTTTAATAGGTGGAGCTGTTGGAGGATACTTAAAGTCCTGATTCGATCCCTATGTGTTTTTAATAGGTGGGAATGTATAAGGATACTAAAGGGCCTTTTTCCGTCCCTACTCATGTGTAATAGGTGGGACTTTATAAGGACACTAATGTTCATGATTCCATTCATACTTATGTTTAAAAGGTGGGACTGGAAAAGACACTTTAATCCAACCTATTAAACAAGATTAGTTTTTGTATCAGACCTATGGTATCCTCCTACAGTTCCACATATTAAACATCGGTTTGGATCTAGTAAGGCCTTTTGGTATCCTCCTACAGTTCCACCCATTTGACATAAGTCGGGATCGAATTAAGACCTACGTTATGCTTCTACCGTTCCACCTATTAAACAGAAACAGGTATCGAATCTGGACCTACAGTATCCTCCTACAGTCCCAACAATTAATCATCCGTTGGTATTGAATCAGAACCTATGGTATCCTCAAAAATCAATAGGGATTATATAAGGCCTATGATGTCATCCTACAGTTCAACCTTTTTAACATCAGTAAGGATCGAATCAGGACTTTTGTTATCCTTCTACAGTCCAACCTTTTAGTAGGAATTGAATCATAATGTATGGTATCCTACTACATTAACAAATATTAGACGTAAGTAAGGATCGAGTTTCGATTAACAGTATTGTATAAAAAAGAAAAAACATAACTAGGAATTGACTGGATTTTGTTATGTTTAATCATGATAGAAGAAAAGGGCATTATTATTTGCATTTTTCCGGATATAGTTTTGTTTCAATCCCTACTGACGTTTTATAGGTAGAACTGTATTAGGCTACTAAAGGTCCTGATTCGATCTTTACTTATGTTAACTAGGTGGGACTGTATAAGGATAGTAAAGGTCCTGATTCAATCCTTCTTATGTTTAATAGGCGGGATTGTATAAGTTCAAACTTTTTAACATCAGCAAGGATCGAATCAAGACATATGGTCACCGACAGTCCTACCTATTAAACACAAGTAGGAAACGTAATTATGACCTATCGTATCCACCTAAAGTTCCACATATTAAACATGGGTAATGATCGAATCAGGACCTATTGTAACCTCCTACACTTCTACCTAACAAACATGAGTAAGGATTAAATCATGACCTATAGTATCCATCTACAGTTTCTCCTAATAAACATCAGTTGAGATCAAATCAGGACCTATTCTATCCTACTATAGTTCCACCTAACACCAGTAGGGATCGAATCAGGAGCTATAGTATCCTCGTACAGTCCCACCTATTAATAATTAGAAGCAATAAAATCAGGACCAATGTTGTCCTCTTACAGTCTCACCTGTTGAACATATGTAGGGAACGTAATCAGGACCTATAATTTCCACCTACAGTCCCACCTATTAAACCTTAGAAAGGATTGAATCAGGACCTATGGTTTCCACCTACAGTCTCTCCTATTAAGCATCAGTAGAGACCGACTCAGGACCTAATGTATCCTCCTTCCGTTCCAACTTATAAAAACAGTAGGGATCGAATCATGACCGATAGAACCCTCTTACAGTCCAACCTGATTAACATGAGTAAGGATCGAATCATGACCGATAGTATCCTCTTACAGTCCAACCTGATAAACATGATAAGGGATCCAATCATGACCTATAGTATTCTCTTACAATCCCACCAAATAAACATGAGTAGGGGTCCAATCATGTCTTATGTTATCATCCTACAGTTCCACCTAATTAACATTAGTTGATTGTTGTATTATATATATGCAAACATACAACCACTTTCTATTTTTATAAAATTGAGAATGGAAATGGGGAATGTGTCAATAAGACAACAACCCGACCATAGGGCAGAAAACAGCCAAAGGCCACCAATAGGTCTTCAATGCAGCGAGAAACTCCCGCACCCAGAAGCATCCTTCAGCTGGCTCCGAAACAACTGTTCTACTAGTTCAGTGATAACAGACGGCATACTAAACTCCGAATTATACACAAGAAACTAAATTTAAATATCATACAAGACTAACAAAGGCTTTTGACTTGGGACAGGCGCAAAAATGAGGCGGGGTTAAACATGTTTTTGAGATCTCAACCCTATCCCAATACTTCTAGCCAATGTAGAAAAAACAAACGCACTACATTAGGTATAGTAAAACTCAGTTTAAGAGAAGTCCGTGTCCGATGTCAGAAAAGGTAACAAAAGACACTTAACAAAATGACAATAATACATAAATTAACAAAGGACTACTATAGTCGCCATCAGCTGAAATTTGTAGCGGTTTTCGGTAAAAAAAAATAATCTAAACTATCAACCACGTTCACTCGTGATATAGTTCTTCACATTCCATTCATAAATCGCCAAAAGAAAAACCACTACTGACCTACCTTGTAAGTGAATGCACTGTGATAATCCTGACTTTAATAAAGCAAATGATTAAATCCTGTTCTTTTAGAATAATAAGAAATAACAAAATATAGGACATATTTAATTCCTAGATATTTGTTAAACAATGCTGTTACTCAAAATAGATGTAAAATAAGAAGTGTAGGTATAATTGCAAATGAGTCAACTATCGACAAGAGACTAAATATACCTTAAATGAAAGGAACTTTATTAAAATGAAACTAAAGGTCACGATATGGTCCCTACTTATGTTTAATAGATGGGACCGAAGGAGGTTACATAAGGTCCTGATTCAATCCCTACAAATGTTTAATGTCTATCCTATAAAATCTAAGTTCACGGTCATTCTTTTTTTCAATGTGTATGCGTCTGTCCTTCAAGGTCAAGGTTCAAGATAATTTTAATCATGTTTAATTTTAGATTAGTATAAGTCTGTCCCTTAAATTCAAATTTCAAGGTTCATTTATAACTAAAATGCTGGAAAATGGAACTTTATTCTATATTCTATCTTAATATGATCATAAACAAGCTTCTGTCCAAGTTTGGTAGAATTCCAGGATAGTTTTAGAAAGTAATTTAAATTTTAAAAAACATTAACCACAGAGTGAATATTTGTGGACGCCGCCACCGACAATAACAACGACACCAACACCGACAACGGAATGTAGTATCGCTATGTCTCGCTTTAATACATAAAAATGAAATGAATTTAAAACACAATGAACTGTTATCGCATAGGACGATAAAGAACGGGACCTTTGATGCTGAAGCTTTAAACTTTATATTGTTGTATTTTCGTTCTTAAGGAAAGCGCTAACAGTACAGTAAGCACATTGCAGGTATGCGCGTGTCTATCATATATTTACATATGTATGAAATTACAAAAAAATCGATCGCTTTATCACACACTTGATGTATCATTCCAATTTTACAAAGTATATTAACCGATCTCACAGCTAGTAAAAATACAAATGGGCACCGAAATCGCGTTTTTCTGGATTAACTTCACCAGGGACGGTAAAACCTTAGCATTTAAAATCCAGGGATGTGTAACAAAGTAGACACATCAGGAGCTATATGACCAAAAGAAACATTCAAATGTCCCAATTCATTTACAGTAAAGTTTGTCTGAGGTGGAACCTTAATTTCGTAAGAATTTGTAAATCCTTTTGTTTTAAATGCATATATATTATGTAAAACCTAGTGAAGCACAGTACGCCACAAATACGGTATAGTTTATGATGTATTTCTGTGTCATTCGGTTGCTCTGTTTGTAGCGTGTAACCGGGCGGGGACGTTAAGATATTTTTATCCTCGGGTTTGTACCAGTTTCCTGGGATTAGCAATTCAAAAGTTCTAAAGTCCATAAAAAGTTTACACTATCACTATCAAATATGAAACAAATACTATCCTACATCAAACGAATTTCAACACCTATTAACCTAACCCGAACCTGTTGAATTAAAACTGTTTAATACCCTTTCAGTCCAAATGTTTGACACTATAGTCTCAAACCTAAATGTATGGAACTGGTTTGAAAGTCAACCTAAATATATGAAACGGGTCTGAAACCTAAATGTATGAAACTGGTCAGACGGTTTGGACTATTGTCTGAAACCTAAATATTGGAACTGGTCTGAAACCTAAATGTTTGGAACTGGTCTGAAATCTAAATGTTTGGAACTGGTCTGAAACCGAAATGTATCAAACGGGACTGAACCTAAATGTATCAAACTAGGCTGAAACCTAAAAGGTACAAAACTTTATTTAATAAACATGTCTATAACTGTCGGAACAACAGTGTAGCACTAAGGCATGGTATGCCAGCAAACACTCACTGCAATTGTGAGAGATGTGAGACGCAAAACCTTAGCACCAGCCCTGTTTGGACAACCTGTACCGAGCCAACAGTCTCAGCCCTTTCTTAATTCTGTCCGCAGGTTCCAAGCACTTCACTTCACTTAAACTAAACCTTCTGCCTGCTACAAACCACGTCCTTTCCGATGTTCACAGTCTGCTGTCTTTGGTACAAATGACGATTTGAACTGAAAACCTACCCATTATTTATACTTCGAACGCGGACCTCGAAGAGAGCACCCTAGCAACAATTATACAGGTAAAGCGTCTGATAGCAACCAAGGATAAAGGGATGATTTTAGATACAGTTTTCAACGATAATAAGATGAAATGGGAAACTCATAGAGATATCGGAAAATATATAACTGTAGAAATATTATAATATTCTTAAACTGTAAATTCGTAACATGTTTAAGACGTATACGGATAATCTGTTATTAATCAAACGATTTTAAATCGTCATACTATCTAATTGGCAGATGGAAGTCACATTCCAAGTATTGAAAGATTTCATTGACCCCTTTCTGGACCTACAGAATAGACCTGTTCGTCCGGATAAAGTAATGGCCGGCAGGGCATTAATTTCGCTCGATGCATTGATAAAAAAAATGCCTGGTGTTACAGAAGAGAGGGTAAGTGAAATGAGACAACGAAAAACAACTTTAGATTTTAATTTGTAGATGAAATGAAAAGCGTTCGATGAAATACTCTAAATGTGAAATTATCTGGATGTTGAGATAAATGCCACTATTATTTTACCTAATTGCGAAATATTGATGATCCAGTTTAAATTTCAAATATGTATAACTTTTTTTATTTTATTATTACTTTTCTAGATGTGCTTAAAGACTAAATTTCTGTTCAAATTATCAAAACTAGAAAGCTAACGTTTATGAAAGACAAAAACGTATGTATACCCTTATTTAATGTGCCAACCCTTATTGATTTCCTACTTGACCTTTCATACAGGTGGAATCACTAAAGATCATGTTAAAAGATGCAATGAAAGGACGCTGGACATTTATGGACATGAGAATAGATGACGCAGTAGCTGAATTCAAAGAGATCAAAAAAATGGTTTCTGATCAGGTAAATTTACAATTCGTTGCAGTTATGATAACTTAAGATTTATTTAGAAAATGTATTTTTAGTATCAAGGGTAGGTTTGTCTCTGGAATACATAAGTCCAATAAAGAGGAACTTAAATATAAAAGAATACATGTTGTATATCATTTATTTTTTTTAATTCAAACTTTGATCGAAGTTGATAGGACATACTGATTCGTAAAGGTTAAGCGCCTCATCTTGCAAACAACGTCACAAAAAAAAGATAAACAATTGAAGATTATTCTTGCGATAATACTAAAATTTATTATTGTTTTTATTATTTTTTATTATTATTATTATTATTATTATTATTATTATTATTATTATTAGGTCTTTCCACCTTTCCGTGGAAAGACCTATTGAATTTGTTCTGATTATTATTAGGTCTTTCCACTTTTCCGTGGAAAGACCTATTGAATTTGTTCTGATTATTATTAGGTCTTTCCACCTTTCCGTGGAAAGACCTATTGAATTTGTTCTGATTATTATTAGGTCTTTCCACCTTTCCGTGGAAAGACCTATTGAATTTGTTCTGATTATTATTATTTTTTTTTTTTTTTTTTTTTTCTTTCCGCCTAATTTTTTTCTTGCGTAGTATTGATGTTTCAAAAGATGTCGCTTAGATATTTGGAATATGACATCGTAAAGTGTATGCGCTTTTAAAACTGACAACTGCGTAACCAAATACTTTGCGTTGTAAGAGTTATCTCCCCAAACACTGTTTTTCTTGTGGCCACTACTCCTTCGCAACCGTAAAAGATTACGACAAATTTATTTTACCAAATTGCTCGTTACATCTTCAGGATTAGGCAATTCATTTGAACCGAAGCTTTCCAGAGACTCCATATGAGAGTTATTTCCCCTTATGTAAATGATATAAGTAATATGCATTTCTAACTGGTAAACCATAAGTGATAAAGACCTAGGGTCTTCAGATTTGAGGTCCTTGGTCCAAAAAAATGAAAATGAGGTCAAGGTCAAAGGTCAAGGTCATGTTCTAAATTTTGATTTTTGCTTATTTTCACTGATTTTCAAATACCGTATGACATATCGACAGATAATTTTTCATAAATTGTTATTTGCGACATGTCCTTACTTGTATATTTTGGTTGAAAGGGTGCGCAAATAATAAATGGGAGTTTTTGCCCATCTTATATTTAGGTTTACCCGTAAAGTGATATTACTCTTTAACCAAACATATTAAAGACCTAGGGTCTTTTGATTTAAGATCCTTGGTTTGTGACCTTGAAATTCAGGTCAAGGTCATAGGTTAATAGGACGTTCTAGATTTTGACCTTTGCTTTAAATTGATATTAATACATCATAAAGCCATAGGAACTAACATTTTAAACTGATTTTTCATATTTCCATATCAAAATAGATCTTTACTAGTGGAAAGACCTTCAATTGTTCTCTGAACAATTGGTTTTTAATTATTATTATTATTATTTTTTTTTTTTTTTTCTTCCGCCTAATTTTTTTTCTTGCGTATTATTGATGTTTCAAAAGATGTCGCTTAGATATTTGGAATATGGTATCGTATAGTTTATACGCTTTAAAACTTTACAACTGTGTAACAAAATACTTTACGTTGTAAGAGTTATCTCCCCAAACACTGTTTTTCTTGTGGCCACTACTCCTTCGCAACCGTTAAAGATTACGACAAATTTATTTTACCAAATTGCTCGTTACATCTTCAGGATTAGGATATTCATTTGGACCGAAGCTTTACGGAGACTCCATATGAGAGTTATTCCCCCTTTTCCATTTAATTAAGTGATATGCATTTCTAAATGGTAAACCATAAGTGATAAAGACATAGGGTCTTTAGATTTGGGGTCCTTGGTCGAAAATAATAAAAATGAGGTCAAGGTCAAAGGTCAAGGTCATATTCTAAATTTTGATTTTGGCTTATTTTCATTTATTTTCAAATACCTTATGACATATCGACAAATAATTTTTCATAAATTGTTAGTTGCGACATGTCCTTACTTGTATATTTTGATTGAAAGGGTGCGCAGACAATAAATGGGAGTTTTTGCCCATCTTACATTTAGAATTACGCGTAAAGTGATATTACTAATAAACCAAACATATTAAAGACCTTGGGTCTTTTGATTTAAGGTCCTTGGTTTGTGAACTTGAAATTGAGGTCAAGGTCATAGGTTGATATGACGTTCTAGATTTTGACCTTTGCTTTAAATTCATATAAATACATCATAAAGCCATAGGAACTAACATTTTAAACTGATTTTTAATATTTCAATATCAAAATAGATCTTTACTAGTGGAAAGACCTACAATTGTTCTCTGAACAATTGGTTTTTAATTATTTTTTTTTTTTTTTTCTTCCGCCTAAATTTTTTTTTGCGTAGTATTGATGTTTCAAAAGATGTCCCTTAGATATTTGGAATATCATGTCGTATAGTTTATACGCTTTAAAAATTTACAACTTCGTAACAAAATACTTTACGTTGTAAGAGTTATCTCCCCAAACACTGTTTTTCTTGTGGCCACTACTCCTTCGCAACCGTAAAAGATTACGACAAATTTATTTTACCAAATTGCTCGTTACTTCTTCAGGATTAGGATATTCATTTGGACCGAAGCTTTCCGGAGACTCCATATGAGAGTTATTTCCCCTTATGCATTTGGTATAAGTGATATGCGTTTTTAACTGGTAAACCATAAGTGATATAGGCCTAGGGTCTTCAGATTTGAGGTCCTTGGTCTAAAAAAATGAAAATGAGTTCAAGGTCAAAGGTCAAGGTCATATTCTAAATTTTGATTTTGGCTTATTTTCACTTCTTTTCAAATACCGTATGACATATCGACAAATAATTATTCATAAATTATAAGTTGCAACATGTCCTTACTTGTACATTTTGGTTGGAAGGGTGTGCATACAATAAATGGGAGTTTTTGTCCATCTTACATTTAGAATTACGCGTAAAGTGGTATTACTCATTAACCAAACATATGAAAGACATTGGGTCTTTTGATTTAAGGTCCTTGGTTTGTGACCTTGAAATTGAGGTCAAGGTCATAGGTTAATAAGACGTTCTAGATTTTGACCTTTGCTTAAATTTCATATAAATACATCATAAAGACATAGGAACTAACATTTTTAACTGATTTTTCATATTTCAATATCAAAATAAATCTTTACTAGTGGAAAGACCTTCAATTGTTCTCTGAACAATTGGTTTTTAATTATTAGGTCTTTCCACCTTTCCGTGGAAAGACCTATTGAATTTGTTCTGATTATTAGGTCTTTCCACTTTTCCGTGGAAAGACCTATTGTATTTGTTCTGATTATTATTATTTTTTTTTTTTTTTTTCTTCCGCCTAAATTTTTTTCTTGCGTAGTATTGATGTTTCAAAAGATGTCGCTTAGATATTTGGAATATGATGTCGTATAGTTTATACGCTTTTAAAATTTACAACTGCGTAACAAAATACTTTACGTTGTAAGAGTTATCTCCCCAAACACTGTTTTTCTTGTGGCCACTACTCCTTCGCAACCGTAAAAGATTACGACAAATTTATTTTACCAAATTGCTCGTTACTTCTTCAGGATTAGGCAATTTATTTGGACCGAAGCTATCTGGAGACTCCATATGAGAGTTATTTCCCCTTATGCATTTGATATAAGTGATATGCGTTTCTAACTGGTAAAACATAAGTGATAGAGACCTAGGGTCTCTTGATTTGAGATCCTTGGTCCAAAAAAATGAAAATAAGGTCAAGGTCAAAGGTTAAGGTCATATTCTAAAATTTGATTTTGGCTTATTTTCACTTATTTTCAAATACTGTATGACATATTGACAAATATTTTTTCCTAAATTGTTAGTTGCGACATGTCCTTACTTGTATATTTTGGTTGAAAGGGTGCGCATACAATAAATTGGAGTTTTTGTCCATCTTACATTTAGAATTACGCGTAAAGTGGTATTACTCATTAACCAAACATATTAAAGACCTAGGGTCTTATGATTTAAGGTCCTTGATTTGTGACCTTGAAATTTAGGTCAAGGTCATAGGTTAAAGGGACGTTCTAGATTTTGACCTTTGCTTTAAATTCATATAAATACATCATAAAGCCATAGGAACTAACATTTTAAACTGATTTTTCATATTTCAATATCAAAATAGACCTTTACTTGTGGAAAGACCTTCAATTGTTCTCTGAACAATTGGTTTTTAATTATTAGGTCTTTCCACCTTTCCGTGGAAAGACCTATTGAATTTGTTCTGATTATTAGGTCTTTCCACCTTTCCGTGGAAAGACCTATTGAATTTGTTCTGATTATTAGGTCTTTCCACATTTCCGTGGAAAGACCTATAGGTTTTGTTCTGATTATTATTATTATTTTTTTTTTTTTCTTCCGCCTAATTCTTTTCTTGCGTAATATTGATGTTTCAAAAGATGTCGCTTAGATATTTTGAATATGATATCATATAGTTTATACGCTTTAAATACTGACAATGGAGTAACCAAATACTTAACGTTGTAAGAGTTATCTCCCCAAACACTGTTTTTCTTGTGGCCACTACTCCTTCGCAACCGTAAAAGATTACGACAAAATTATTTTACCAAATTGCTCGTTACTTCTTCAGGATTAGGATATTCATTTGGACTGAAGCTTTACGGAAACTCCATATGAGAGTTATTCCCCCTTTTCCATTAAATTAAGTGATATGCATTTCTAAATGGTAAACCATAAGTGATAGAGACCTAGGGTTTTTGGAATTAAGTCCCTTGGTCCAAAAAAATGAAAATAAGGTCAAGGTCAAAGGTCAAGGTCATATTCTAAATTTTGATTTTGGCTTATTTTCACTTATTTTCAAATACCGTATGACATTTTGACAAATAATTTTTCATAAATTGCTAGTTGCGACATGTCTTTACTTGTATATTTTGATTGAAAGGGTGCGACGACAACAAATGGGAGTTTTTGCCCATATTACATTTAGAATTACGCGTAAAGTGATATTACTCATTAACCAAACATATTAAAGACCTAGGGTCTTTTGATTTAAGGTCCTTGGTTTGTGACCTTGAAATTGAGGTCAAGGTCATAGGCTAATAGGACGTTCTAGATTTTGACCTTTGCTTTAAATTCATATTAATACATCACAAAGTCATAGGAACTAACATTTTAAACTGATTTTTCATATTTCAATATCAAAATAGATCTTTACTAGTGGAAAGACCTTCAATTGTTCTCTGAACAATTGGTTTTTAATTATTATTATTTTTTTTATTCTTCCGCCTAATTCTTTTCTTGCGTAGTATTGATGTTTCAAAAGATGTCGCTTAGATATTTGGAATATGATATCGTAAAGCGTATGCACTTTTAAAACTAACCACTGCGTAACCAAATACTTTACGTTGTAAGAGTTATCTCCCCAAACACTGTTTTTCTTGTGGCCACTACTCCTTCGCAACCATAAAAGATTACGACAAATTTATTTTACCAAATTGCTCGTTACATCCTCAGGATGTTCTGTTTTATTTTGACCGAAGCCGTATAGAGACTCCATATGAGAGTTAGTTCCCCTTTTGTATTTGAAATTTTGAAATGTATTTTAAACTGGAAAACCATAAGTGATAGAGACCTAGGGTCTTTTGTTTTGAGATCATTGGTCCAAAAAAATGAAAATTAGGTAAAGGTCAAAGGTCAAGGTCATATTCTAAATTTTGATTTTGGCCTATTTTCACTAATTTTCATTAACCTTATAAGATACCGACAAATTATTTTTACTAAATTGTTAGTTGCGACATGTCGTAACTTATATATTTTGGTTAAAAGGGTGTGTAGACATAAAATGGGAGTTTTTGCCCCTCCTATATTAAGAATTAAACGTAAAGTGATATAACTCATTAACTATACATATTACAGACCTAGGTCTTTTTATTTGGGGTCCCTGGTTTATGACCTTGAAATATAGGTCAAGGTCATCAGTAAATTTGACGTTCTAGATTTTGACCTTTGCTCAAAATTCATATTTATACATCATTAAGCCATAGGAACTGACATTTTCAACTGAATTTTAATATTTTCATATCAAAATAGATCCTTATTGGTGGAAAGACCTTCAATTGTTCTCTGAACAATTGGTTTTTAATTATTATTATTATTATTATTTTTTTTTTTTTTTTTTCTTCCGCCTAATTTTTTTTCTTGCGTATTATTGATGTTTCAAAAGATGTCGCTTAGATATTTGAAATATGGTATCGTATAGTTTATACGCTTTAAAAATTTACAACTGTGTAACAAAATACTTTACGTTGTAAGAGTTATCTCCCCAAACACTGTTTTTCTTGTGGCCACTACTCCTTCGCAACCGTTAAAGATTACGACAAATTTATTTTACCAAATTGCTCGTTACATCTTCAGGATTAGGATATTCATTTGGACCGAAGCTTTACGGAGACTCCATATGAGAGTTATTCCCCCTTTTCCATTTAATTAAGTGATATGCATTTCTAAATGGTAAACCATAAGTGATAAAGACATAGGGTCTTTAGATTTGGGGTTCTTGGTCGAAAATAATAAAAATGAGGTCAAGGTCAAAGGTCAAGGTCATATTCTAAATTTTGATTTTGGCTTATTTTCATTTATTTTCAAATACCTTATGACATATCGACAAATAATTTTTCATAAATTGTTAGTTGCGACATGTCCTTACTTATATATTTTGATTGAAAGGGTGCGCAGACAATAAATGGGAGTTTTTGCCCATCTTACATATAGAATTACGCATAAAGTGATATTACTAATAAACCAAACATATTAAAGACCTTGGGTCTTTTGATTTAAGGTCCTTGGTTTGTGAACTTGAAATTGAGGTCAAGGTCATAGGTTAATATGACGTTCTAGATTTTGACCTTTGCTTTAAATTCATATAAATACATCATAAAGCCATAGGAACTAATATTTTAAACTGATTTTTAATATTTCAATATCAAAATAGATCTTTACTAGTGGAAAGACCTACAATTGTTCTCTGAACAATTGGTTTTTAATTATATTATTATTTTTTTTTTTTTTTTCTTCCGCCTAATTTTTTTTCTTGCGTATTATTGATGTTTCAAAAGATGTCGCTTAGATATTTGGAATATGGTATCGTATAGTTTATACGCTTTAAAATTTACAACTGTGTAACAAAATACTTTACGTTGTAAGAGTTATCTCCCCAAACACTGTTTTTCTTGTGGCCACTACTCCTTCGCAACCGTTAAAGATTACGACAAATTTATTTTACCAAATTGCTCGTTACATCTTCAGGATTAGGATATTCATTTGGACCGAAGCTTTACGGAGACTCCATATGAGAGTTATTCCCCCTTTTCCATTTAATTAAGTGATATGCATTTCTAAATGGTAAACCATAAGTGATAAAGACATAGGGTCTTTAGATTTGGGGTTCTTGGTCGAAAATAATAAAAATGAGGTCAAGGTCAAAGGTCAAGGTCATATTCTAAATTTTGATTTTGGCTTATTTTCATTTATTTTCAAATACCTTATGACATATCGACAAATAATTTTTCATAAATTGTTAGTTGCGACATGTCCTTACTTATATATTTTGATTGAAAGGGTGCGCAGACAATAAATGGGAGTTTTTGCCCATCTTACATATAGAATTACGCATAAAGTGATATTACTAATAAACCAAACATATTAAAGACCTTGGGTCTTTTGATTTAAGGTCCTTGGTTTGTGAACTTGAAATTGAGGTCAAGGTCATAGGTTAATATGACGTTCTAGATTTTGACCTTTGCTTTAAATTCATATAAATACATCATAAAGCCATAGGAACTAATATTTTAAACTGATTTTTAATATTTCAATATCAAAATAGATCTTTACTAGTGGAAAGACCTACAATTGTTCTCTGAACAATTGGTTTTTAATTATTATTATTATTATTTATTTTTTTTTTTTCTTCCGCCAACTTTTTTTTCCTTCGCTGTTTTTTTGTTTCACAAGATGTCGCTTAGATATTTGGTATATGATATCGAACAGTTAATGCGCTTCTGAAACTGACACCGCGTAACAAAAACCTTTACCTTGTAAGAGTTATCTCCCCAAACACTGTTTTTCTTGTGGCCACTACTACTTCGCAACCGTATAAGAAACCGACAAATTTATTTTTCCAAATTGCTCGTTATATCCTTAGGATGTTCTGTTTCATTTCAACGGAAGCTATCCGGAGACTCCATATGAGAGTTATCCCCCCTTTTATATATGATATCAGTGATATGCATTTCTAACTGGTAAACTATAAGTGATAGAGACCTAGGGTCTTTTGATTTAAGATCCTTGGTCCAAAAAAATGAAAATTAGGTCAAGGTCAAAGGTCAAGGTCAAATTCTTAATTTTGATTTTGGCTTATTTTCACCTTTTTTCATTAACCTTATAAGATATCGACAATTTTTTTTTACTAAATTGTTAGTTGCGACATGTCGTAACTTATAAATTTTGGTTGCGAGGGTGCGTAAACAATAAAAGGGAGTTTTCGCCCCTCTTATATTAAGAATTATGCGTAAAGTGATTTTACTCATGAACCATACATATTAAGGAACTAGTGTCTTTTTATTTGAGATGTTTAGTCTATGACCTTGAAATTGAGGTCAAGGTCATAGGTTAATTGGACGTTCTAGATTTTGACCTTTGCTTAAAATTCATATTTATACATCATTAAGCCATAGGAACTGACATTTTCAACTGAATTTTAATATTTTCATATCTAAATAGATCCTTATTGGTTGAAAGACCTTCAATTGTTCTTTGAACAATTGGTTTTTAATTATTAGGTCTTTCAACCTTTCAGTTGAAAGACCTATAGGGTTTGTTCTGATTATTATTATTATTTTTTTTTTTTTTTTTCTTCCGCCAACTTTTTTTTCCTTTGCTGTTTTTTTGTTTCACAAGATATCGCTTAGATATAAGGTAAATGATATCGACCAGTTAATACGCTTCTGAAACTGACACCGCGTAACAAAAAACTGTACCTTGTAAGAGTTATCTCCCCGAACACTGTTTTTCTTGTGGCCACTACTCTTTCGCAACCGTATAAGAAACCGACAAATTTATTTTTCCAAATTGCTCGTTATATCCTTAGGATGTTCTGTTTCATTTCAACCGAAGCTATCCGGAGACTCCATATGAGAGTAATCCCCCCTTTTATATATGATATCAGTGATATGCATTTCTAACTGGTAAACTATAAGTGATAGAGACCTAGGGTCTTTTGATTTAAGATCCTTGGTCCAACAAAATGAAAATTAGGTCAAGGTCAAAGGTCAAGGTCAAATTCTAAATTTTGATTTTGGCTTATTTTCACCTTTTTTCATTAACCTTATAAGATATCGACATTATTTTTTTACTTAATTGTTAGTTGCGACATGTCGTAACTTATAAATTTTGGTTGCAAGGGTGCGTAAACCAAAAAAGGGAGTTTTCCGCCCTCTTATATTAAGAATTATGCGTAAAGTGATTTTACTCATGAACCATACATATTAAGGAACTAGTGTCTTTTTATTTGAGATGTTTAGTCTATGACCTTGAAATTGAGGTCAAGGTCATAGGTTAATTGGACGTTCTAGATTTTGACCTTTGCTTAAAATTCATAGTTATACATCATTAAGCCATAGGAACTGACATTTTCAACTGAATTTTAATATTTTCATATCTAAATAGATCCTTATTGGTTGAAAGACCTTCAATTGTTCTTTGAACAATTGGTTTTTAATTAAGGTCTTTCCTTTTACTAAAGGGAAAGACCTTACTGTATTTCTTCTGATTATTATTATTATTCTTCTTGTTCCGCCAAACTTTGACAAAATTTCCCTCCGTAACCGTAAGACGTGTCGCTTTCATGTTCACACTTTGTATCGGTGTCATGAATACCTATCCGGAACTCACCCTGTGAGTCGAAATAATTTGTTGGTTCGGAGTAATCCCTCCGAAACCCAAAAACCTTGTTATCGTTCCAACACCGTAACCGTAATAGGTAGAAAAAAAATGAAGGGTGAAATTTGTTCAGGACCAGACCCCGGTTCTTCGTTACATTTGGATCGAAAAGATTCAACGACTCATTGGTAGGGTTATGCCCCTATGAAAATTAACCGGTGTCGGTTGGCCACCAAAACTCAGAAACCGTAAGTCGTAGACACATAGGATCTTCACCAATCATCATCATTTCATGTATCTTTAAAAAATACCTCAAGGTCAAATTTGTATGTTGACCTTGACCTTTGACCTAACACCTTGTTATGGGATAATCTCAGAAACCATTATACTTACAGAAGTTTTAAATGGTGGAAAATGTTTGGGTCATTATGGCGCAACTTTGTTACATTTTGACCAAAGAGATTTGACCTTTCTATAAGGGGCATAACCCCTGTTTTAGGTTTTTGAAAAGACAAAATCAGCTTTTACTATATAACCAAAGGTCCTAGACCCTTGGGGTCTTCAGTAATGGCATTGGGGACCAATGACCTTGACAAAGGTCAAAAGGTCAAAGGTCATGTCCCAGATAGCGAATTTAGTGTTTTAACCTTATTTAAAGGATTTTTAGTGTGTTTTCGAGCTTTTTAAGGTTGACCTTGACCTTTTCAATACATTCTACGTCTGTTGGAACATGTATTTTACATTAAAAAAGGAAAGACCTCTCAATTGTTCAAGAACAATTGACAGTTTAATTATTATTATTTTTATTTTTTTTCTTCCGCCAACTTATTTTTCCTTCGCTGTTTTTTTGTTTAACAAGATGTCGCTTAGATATTTGGTATATGATATCGAACAGTTTATGCGCTTCTGAAACTGACACCGCGTAACAAATACCTTTACCTTGTAAGAGTTATCTCCCCGAACACTGTTTTTCTTGTGGCCACTAAGGCTTCGCAACCGTAAAAGAAACCGACAAATTTATTTTTCCAAATTGCTTGTTATATCCTCAGGATGATCTGTTTTATTTTGACCGAAGCTATCCGGAGACTCCATATGAGAGTTATCCCCCCTTTTATATATGATATAAGTGATATGCATTTCTAACTGGTAAACCATAAGTGATAGAGACCTAGGGTCTTTAGATTTAAGATCCTTGATCCAAAAAAATGAAAATTAGGTCAAGGTCAAAGGTCAAGGTCAAATTCAAAATTTTGATTTTGGCTTATTTTCACTTATTTTCATTAACTTTATAAGATTTCGACAAATTATTTTTACCAAATTGTTAGTTGCGACATGTTGTAACTTATAAATTTTGATTGGAAGGGTGCGTAGACCATAAATGGGAGTTTTTGCCCCTCTTATATTTAGAATTATGCGTAAAGTGATATAACTCATGAACCATACATAATAAAACCTAGGGTCTGTTGTTTTGGGATCCTTGGTTTATGACCTTGAAATTGAGGTCAAGGTCATAGGTTAATTGGACGTTCTAGATTTTGACCTTTGCTCCAAATTCATATTTTTATATCATAAAGACATAGCAACTGACATTTTCAACTGAATCTTAATATTTTCATATCAAAAAAGATCCTTATTGGTTGAAAGACCTTCAATTGTTCTTTGAACAATTGGTTTTTAATTTTTTTTTTTTTTCTTCCGCCAACTTTTTTTTCCTTCGCTGTTTTTTTGTTTCACAAGATGTCGCTTAGATATTTGGTATATGATATCGAACAGTTAATGCGCTTCTGAAACTGACACCGCGTAACAAAAACCTTTACCTTGTAAGAGTTATCTCCCCAAACACTGTTTTTCTTGTGGCCACTACTTCTTCGCAACCGTAACAGAAAGCGACAAATTTATTTTTCCAAATTGCTCGTTATATCCTCAGGATGTTCTGTTTTATTTTGACCGAAGCTATCCGGAGACTCCATATGAGAGTTATCCCCCCTTTTGTATATGATATAGGTGATATGCATTTCTAACTGGTAAACCATAAGTGATAGAGACCCAGGGTCTTTTGATTAAAGATCCTTGGTCCAAAAAAATGAAAATTAGGTCAAGGTCAAAGGTCAAGGTCAAATTCTAAATTTTGATTTTGGCTTATTTTCACTTATTTTCATTAACCTTATAAGATATCGACAAATTATTTTTACTAAATTGTTAGTTGCGACATGTCGTAACTTATAAATTTTGGTTGCAAGGGTGCGTAGACAATAAATGGGAGTTTTCGCCCCTCTTATATTTAGAATTATGCGTAAAGTGATATTACTCATGAACCATACATAATACAGACCAAAGGTCTTTTGATTTGGGATCCTTGGTTTATGACCTTGAAATTGAGGTCAAGGTCATAGGTGAATTGGACGTTCTAGATTTTGACCTTTGCTTGAAATTCATATTTATACATCATTAAGCCATAGGAACTGACATTTTCAACTGAATTTTAATATTAAATAGATCCTTATTGGTTGAAAGACCTTCAATTGTTCTCTGAACAATTGGTTTTTAATTATTATTATTTTTTTTTTTTTTCTTCCGCCAACTTTTTTTTCCTTCGCTGTTTTTTTGTTTCACAAGATATCGCTTAGATATAAGGTAAATGATATCGAACAGTTAATACGCTTCTGAAACCGACACCGTGTAACAAAAAACTTTACCTTGTAAGAGTTATCTCCCCGAACACTATTTTTCTTGTGGCCACTACTCCTTCGCAACCGTATAAGAAACCGACAAATTTATTTTTCCAAATTCCTCGTTATATCCTTAGGATGTTCTGTTTCATTACAACTGAAGCTATCCGGAGACTCCATATGAGAGTTATCCCCCCTTTTATATATGATATCAGTGATATGCATTTCTAACTGGTAAACTATAAGTTATAGAGACCTAGGGTCTTTTGATTTAAGATCCTTGGTCCAAAAAAATTAAAATTAGGTCAAGGTCAAAGGTCAAGGTCAAAATCTAAATTTTGATTTTGGCTTATTTTCACTCTTTTTCAATAACCTTATAAGATATCGACCATTTTTTTTTACTAAATTGTTAGTTGCGACATGTCATAACTTATAAATTTTGGTTGCGAGGGTGCGTAAACAATAAAAGGGAGTTTTCGCCCCTCTTATATTAAGAATTATGCGTAAAGTGATTTTACTCATGAACCATACATATTAAGGAACTAGTGTCTTTTTATTTGAGATGTTTAGTCTATGACCTTGAAATTGAGGTCAAGGTCATAGGTTAATTGGACGTTCTAAATTTTGACCTTTGCTTAAAATTCATATTTATACATCATTAAGCCATAGGAACTGACATTTTCAACTGATTCTTTATATTTTCATATCAAAATACATCCTTATTGGTTGAAAGACCTTCAATTGTTCTTTGAACAATTGGTTTTTAATTAGGTCTTTCAACCTTTCAGGTGAAAGACCTATTGTATTCGTTCTGATTATTAGGTCTTTCCACCTTTCCGTGGAAAGACCTATTGAATTTGTTCTGATTATTATTATTATTTTTTTTTTTTTTTTTTTTCTTCCGCCTAATTTTTTTTCTTGCGTATTATTGATGTTTCAAAAGATGTCGCTTAGATATTTGGAATATGGTATCGTATAGTTTATACGCTTTAAAAATTTACAACTGTGTAACAAAATACTTTACGTTGTAAGAGTTATCTCCCCAAACACTGTTTTTCTTGTGGCCACTACTCCTTCGCAACCGTTAAAGATTACGACAAATTTATTTTACCAAATTGCTCGTTACATCTTCAGGATTAGGATATTCATTTGGACCGAAGCTTTACCGAGACTCCATATGAGAGTTATTCCCCCTTTTCCCTTAAATTAAGTGATATGCATTTCTAAATGGTAAACCATAAGTGATAAAGACATAGGGTCTTTAGATTTGGGGTCCTTGGTCGAAAATAATAAAAATGAGGTCAAGGTCAAAGGTCAAGGTCATATTCTAAATTTTGATTTTGGCTTATTTTCATTTATTTTCAAATACCTTATGACATATCGACAAATAATTTTTCATAAATTGTTAGTTGCGACATGTCCTTACTTGTATATTTTGATTGAAAGGGTGCGCAGACAATAAATAGGAGTTTTTGCCCATCTTACATTTAGAATTACGCGTAAAGTGGTATTACTCATTAACCAAACATATTAAAGACCTTGGGTCTTATGATTTAAGGTCCTTGGTTTGTGACCTTGAAATTGAGGTCAAGGTCATAGGTTAAAAGGACGTTCTAGATTTTGACCTTTGCTTTAAATTCATATAAATACATCATAAAGCCATAGGAACTAACATTTTAAACTGATTTTTCATATTTCAATATCAAAATAGCTCTTTACTAGTGGAAAGACCTTCAATTGTTCTCTGAACAATTGGTTTTTAATTTTTTTTTTTTTTTTTCTTCCGCCAACTTTTTTTTCCTTCGCTGTTTTTTTGTTTCACAAGATATCGCTTAGATATAAGGTAAATGATATCGAACAGTTAATACGCTTCTGAAACTGACACCGCGTAACAAAAAACTGTACCTTGTAAGAGTTATCTCCCCTAACACTGTTTTTCTTGTGGCCACTACTCCTTCGCAACCGTATAAGAAACCGACAAATTTATTTTTCCAAATTGCTCGTTATATCCTTAGGATGTTCTGTTTCATTTCAACCGAAGCTATCCGGAGACTCCATATGAGAGTTATCCCCCCTTTTATATATGATATCAGTTATATGCATTTCTAACTGGTAAACTATAAGTGATAGAGACCTAGGGTCTTTTGATTTAAGATCCTTGGTCCAAAAAAATGAAAATTAGGTCAAGGTCAAAGGTCAAGGTCAAATTCTAAATTTTGATTTTGGCTTATTTTCACCTTTTTTCATTAACCTTATAAGATATCGACAATTTTTTTTTACTAAATTGTTAGTTGTGACATGTCGTAACTTATAAATTTTGATTGCAAGGGTGCGTAAACAATAAAAGGGAGTTTTCGCCCCTTTATATTAAGAATTATGCGTAAAGTGATTTTACTCATGAACCATACATATTAAGGAACTAGTGTCTTTTTATTTGAGATGTTTAGTCTATGACCTTGAAATTGATGTCAAGGTCATAGGTTAATTGGACGTTCTAGATTTTGACCTTTGCTTAAAATTCATAGTTTATACATCATTAAGCCATAGGAACTGACATTTTCAACTGAATTTTAATATTTTCATATCTAAATAGATCCTTATTGGTTGAAAGACCTTCAATTGTTCTTTGAACAATTGGTATTTAATTATTAGGTCTTTCAACCTTTCAGGTGAAAGACCTATAGGGTTTGTTCTGATTATTAGGTCTTTCAACCTTTCAGGTGAAAGACCTATAGGGTTTGTTCTGATTATTATTATTTTATTTTTTTTTCTTCCGCCAACTTTTTTTTCCTTCGCTGTTTTTTTGTTTCACAAGATATCGCTTAGATATAAGGTAAATGATATCAAACAGTTAATAGGCTTCTGAAACTGACACCGCGTAACAAAAAACTTTACCTTGTAAGAGTTATCTCCCCGAACACTGTTTTTTCTTGTGGCCACTACTCCTTCGCGACCGTATAAGAAACCGACAAATTTATTTATCCAAATTGCTCGTTATATCCTTAGGATGTTCTGTTTCATTTCAACGGAAGCTATCCGGAGACTCCATATGAGAGTTATCCCCCCTTTTATATATGATATCAGTGATATGCATTTCTAACTGGTAAACTATAAGTGATAGAGACCTAGGGTCTTTTGATTTAAGATCCTTGGTCCAAAAAAATGAAAATTAGGTCAAGGTCAAAGGTCAAGGTCAAATTCTAAATTTTGATTTTGGCTTATTTTCACTTATTCTCATTAACTCTATAAGATTTCGACAAATTCTTTTTACTAAATTGTTAGTTGCGACATGTCGTAACTTAAAATTTTTGATTGGAAGGGTGCGTAGACAATAAACGGGAGTTTTTGCCCCTCTTATATTTAGAATTATGCGTAAAGTGATATTACTCATGAACCATACATACTACTGACCTAGGGTCTTTTGATTTGGGATCCTTGGTTTATGACCTTGAAATTGGGGTCAAGGTCATAGGTTAATTGGACGTTCTACATTTTGACCTTTGCTCCAAATTCATATTTTTATATCATAAAGCCATAGCAACTGACATTTTCAACTGAATCTTAATATTTTCATATCAAAATAGATCCTTATTGGTTGAAAGACCTTCAATTGTTCTTTGAACAATTGGTTTTTAATTATTATTTTTTTTTTTTTTTTTTTTTCTTCCGCCAATTTTTTTTTCCTTCGCTGTTTTTTTGTTTCACAAGATGTTGCTTAGATATTTGGTATATGATATCGAACAGTTAATGCACTTCTGAAACTGACACCGCGTAACAAAAACCTTTACCTTGTAAGAGTTATCTCCCCAAACACTGTTTTTCTTGTGGCCACGACTACTTCGCAACCGTATAAGAAACCGACAAATTTATTTTTCCAAATTGCTCGTTATATCCTTAGGATGTTCTGTTTTATTTCAACAGAAGCTATCCGGAGACTCCATATGAGAGTTATCCCCCCTTTTATATATGATATCAGTGATATGCATTTCTAACTGGTAAACTATAAGTGATAGAGACCTAGGGTCTTTTGATTTAAGATCTTTCGTCCAAAAAAATGAAAATTAGGTCAAGGTCAAAGGTCAAGGTCAAATTCTTAATTTTGATTTTAGCTTATTTTCACCTTTTTTCATTAACCTTATAAGATATCGACAATTTTTTTTTACTAAATTGTTAGTTGCGACATGTCGTAACTTATAAATTTTAGTTGCGAGGGTGCGTAAACAATAAAAGGGAGTTTTCGCCCCTCTTATATTAAGAATTATGCGTAAAGTGATTTTACTCATGAACCATACATATTAAGGAACTAGTGTCTTTTTATTTGAGATGTTTAGTCTATGACCTTGAAATTGAGGTCAAGGTCATAGGTAAATTGGACGTTCTAGATTTTGACCTTTGCTTAAAATTCATATTTATACATCATTAAGCCATAGGAACTGACATTTTCAACTGAATTTTAATATTTTCATATCTAAATAGATCCTTATTGGTTGAAAGACCTTCAATTGTTCTCTGAACAATTGGTTTTTAATTAGGTCTTTCCACCTTTCCGTGGAAAGACCTATTGAATTTGTTCTGATTATTAGGTCTTTCCACCTTTCCGTGGAAAGACCTATTGAATTTGTTCTGATTATTATTATTATTATTTTTTTTTTTTTTTTTTCTTCCGCCTAATTTTTTTTCTTGCGTATTATTGATGTTTCAAAAGATGTCGCTTAGCTATTTGGAATATGGTATCGTATAGTTTATACGCTTTTTAAATTTACAACTGTGTAACAAAATACTTTACGTTGTAAGAGTTATCTCCCCAAACACTGTTTTTCTTGTGGCCACTACTCCTTCGCAACCGTTAAAGATTACGACAAATTTATTTTACCAAATTGCTCGTTACATCTTCAGGATTAGGATATTCATTTGGACCGAAGCTTTACGGAGACTCCATATGAGAGTTATTCCCCCTTTTCCCTTAAATTAAGTGATATGCATTTCTAAATGGTAAACCATAAGTGATAAAGACATAGGGTCTTTAGATTTGGGGTCCTTGGTCGAAAATAATAAAAATGAGGTCAAGGTCAAAGGTCAAGGTCATATTCTAAATTTGATTTTGGCTTATTTTCATTTATTTTCAAATACCTTATGATATACCAACAAATAATTTTTCATAAATTGTTAGTTGCGACATGTCCTTACTTGTATATTTTGATTGAAAGGGTGCGCAGACAATAAATAGGAGTTTTTGCCCATCTTACATTTAGAATTACGCGTAAAGTGATATTACTAATAAACCAAACATATTAAAGACCTTGGGTCTTTTGATTTAAGGTCCTTGGTTTGTGAACTTGAAATTGAGGTCAAGGTCATAGGTTAATATGACGTTCTAGATTTTGACCTTTGCTTTAAATTCATATAAATACATCATACAGCCATAGGAACTAATATTTTAAACTGATTTTTTATATTTCAATATCAAAAAAGATCTTTTCTAGTGGAAAGACCTACAATTGTTCTCTGAACAATTGGTTTTTAATTATTATTATTATTATTATTAGGTCTTTCCACTTTTCTGTGGAAAGACCTATTGTTTTTCTTCTGATTATTTTTTTTTTTTTTCTTCCGCCTAATTTTGTTCTTGCGATAAACATTTGTTTCGCAATATGTCGCTTAGATATTTGTTATATGATATTGAACAGTTTATGCGCTTTTGAAATTTACCCTGCGTAACCGAATACTTTTCTTTGTGGGAGTTATCTCCCAGAACACTGTTTTCCTTGTGTCCACATTTCCTCCGCAATCGTAAAAAAAAGCGACAAATTTATTTGATAAAATTGCTTGTTATATCCCTAGCATAATTTGTTTCATTTTGACCGAAGCGATAAGAACACACCATATGACAGTTATTTCCCCTTATGCATTTGATATAAGTGATATTAATTTATATCTTGTAAACCATAAATGATAGAGACCTAGGATCTTTAGATTTGAGATCCTTGGCTCAAAAAAATTAAAATTAGATCAAGGTCAAAGGTCAAGGTCATATTCTAAATTTAGAATTTGGCTTATTTTTGCATTTTCTCAAACACTTTTAAAGATATATAGAAAAGAACAAGTGGAAAATGTTTGCTTTATTGTAATGAAAATGTGTTACATTTGGTCTTTAACAATCCAATGGCATCTTATAGGAGTTACTGTCCCTGAAATGTTCGTTTATAAGGTTAATTGATTTTTTCTTTCACTTGGTTCATCATAAGGCCATACGACCTTTAACAAAATGTTGGGTGACATATGACCTTGAAAAATGTCAACCGGAAGTGACCTTGAGAAAACTGCAAATAACTATTTTTGCACTTTTTTCATGACAAAGTACTAAACATTCATACATTTTGCTATGTGAATTCATTAACTTATCACTCAAATGACCTTTGATCAACCGGAAGTGGCCAATTATCTCCTAATTTTGAGGCAAAATGATATAGAAACTATATATTTTTGGAATCAGTGTGCAAGAAGCTATCACATGAGACTAGATGAAATTTACTTTACAATAAGTAGCAAATTATCTTTTCATTTCATTCAAAAGTATATCGAAACTACTTATGTATCATATCAGTATATATAACTAGCTTCTTTTTAAAATTCCTTTAATGTGGAAAGACCTTCAATTGTTCTCTGAACAATTGGTTTTTAATTGTTATTATTATTATTATTATTATTATTTTGCAGGTTCCTTTTATTATTATTATTAGGTCTTTCCACCTTTCCGTGGAAAGACCTATTGAATTTGTTCTGATTATTATTATTATTATTTTTTTTTTTTTTTTCTTGCGTATTATTGATGTTTCAAAAGATGTCGCTTAGATATTTGGAATATGGTATCCTATAGTTTATACGCTTTAAAAATTTACAACTGCGTAACAAAATACTTTACGTTGTAAGAGTTATCTCCCCAAACACTGTTTTTCTTGTGGCCACTACTCCTTCGCAACCTTTAAAGATTACGACAAATTTATTTTACCAAATTGCTCGTTACATCTTCAGGATTAGGATATTCATTTGGACCGAAGCTTTACGGAGACTCCATATGAGAGTTATTCCCCCTTTTCCATTTAATTAAGTGATATGCATTTCTAAATGGTAAACCATACGTGATAAAGACATAGGGTCTTTAGATTTGAGGTCCTTGGTCCAAAATGATAAAAATGAGGTCAAGGTCAAAGGTCAAGGTCATATTCTAAATTTTGATTTTGGCTTATTTTCATTTATTTTCAAATATCGACAAATAATTTTTCATAAATTGTTAGTTGCGACATGTCCTTACTTGTATATTTTGGTTGAAAGGGTGCGCAGACAATAAATGGGAGTTTTTGCCCATCTTACATTTAGAATTACGCGTAAAGTGATATTACTCATAAACCAAACATATTAAAGACCTAGGGTCTTTTGATTTAAGGTCCTTGGTTTGTGAACTTGAAATTGAGGTCAAGGTCATAGGTTAATATGACGCTCTAGATTTTGACCTTGGCTTTAAATACATATAAATACATCATAAAGCCATAGGAACTAACATTTTAAACTGATTTTTCATATTTCAATATCAAAATAGATCTTTACTAGTGGAAAGACCTACAATTGTTCTCTGAATAATTAATTATCATTATTATTATTATTATTATTGTTTATTTATTATTTTGCAGGTTCCCATTCGTATCGTAGCGGCCATTGATTTTGGGACAACATACTCAGGTTATGCCTATTGTAAGCAGAATGATTACGATGATAATCCTGTTAACCCACGTATACAATGTAATACGTGGAGTAACAGCAGCGGTTTGACTCTTAAAGCACCAACATGTGTACTGTTTAAACCAAACAAGGAATTCCATAGCTTTGGTCATAAGGCAATAGAAGATTACTATGAAAATCTTGGCAACTTGGAATTGAAGGAATATTACTACTTCGAATATTTCAAGATGATGCTGTATGAACAAGAGGTATGTCTTTTAAAATCTTTTCTTTAACAAAAGTTCTTTGAATGATTCATCAATTGATTGATTGTTGGTTACTTTACGTCCAGTGGCAAGTATTTCATGCATATTCAGGTTGAGAACAGAGATACAATAAATACAAAAGGTAGGTTTTTCTAATCTGGGATAAGGGCAGTGGAATTTCGACTGCCCTTCAAATTTAGGGAATATTGGATAGGAACAGAAATTGGCATTGCAATGATTCTCAACACCGCTCCTTCTACACGAGGCATCAAATTTAACTTACTCACTCAGAGTACTTTATACATGCTGCACAGACAAACGGACTCCACAGAGTTTGTACTGCCAACGGAAGAATACCTGTAGTTACCATTTTCTATTCTTTACAAGAATGATATATTTTATACAGAAATAAAAGGAGACGTGTATTCAGCCGTGAGGCAGCAAACTAATTTTAAAAGTGTTTTATACGAATATTTTGTTTTGTGATTTTCGTTGAGTCACAGTACTTTATAAAAAATTTATTTCCCTGTCAAGATATAGACAGACAAATTGATGAGTCTTTTGAAAACGAAACGTGCGTCTGACGTAAATACAAAATTTAATCCTGATATCTATAATGAGTTTATGTATTAATAAATTATTGTACTCTAATGGTATACATGGTATGACATATAGTACTGCAACTGACATCGAAAAAGACGCTTAGTTTACGAGTTTAATGGTCCAGAATAACACACGGCTGCAAATTGTTTTAAATGATAGAATAATATCTATTTTTTAATTTCCGTCGGGTCGTAAAAAGTTTCTATGGTCACATTTTTGTATTTTATCCCTTTTTAAAATGGGAGTACCCTCAATTTACGGTTTTGGGTAGTTACCTTTAAATCCAAAAATATTTTTTTTTGGTTAAATTTCCCGCTATTTTCGTAAATATTTTCTATGCACATATCATCAAGGATCATCGGAATGATGAAGACATAAATATAATACCATCTCCAAGTAAAACTTTCAAACTTAAAGTTGGCTGTTTTTTAGATAGAAATTTAACGCGTTTTTCTTTGAAAACGAGAAAACATATAATTCAAAAATAATATTTGACATTTGAGAGGACAAAACATATTATTTCGATACTGTATGCAAATTTTGTTGGGCAAATTCCAAACAATTTTGTCAAAAACTCAAAAATAAAAAAAATCATTTGTACCTTTTTTAATTACGGAAATTTCCTATCCGTCAATCAGCTCCACCATTTATTTTTGAGTGATTTGAATTTATATAGTAGTTTTTTCGTGTATTTTCTGTATTATAAGTTATATTTTTGTTAATAAAATTTTGACTTTATATAAAAGTTAACCAAATCCTTCGGATAAGAGGTTTTTCCGGATAATGACCATAGTTGACATTGTGTGAAAATACATTGTATGTCAATGTTTAACCTCAGAGCAATTAATATGCATGCAAGTGGTCGGGGGAAAAGTACTATAATTATTGAAGATTCGCACAGATTTGGTGGGTGACAAGGTGATGCTAAAACCAACTTCTCTTAATATTCTGCTTTCAGTGGGCGAATCATCAGTGATGTTATGAGACTTGCACCAGAAGGCAAAATTGGTGTGTCTTTAAATTAGATTGATTTATTGATTGTTGGTTGCTTAACGTCAGTGACAAATATTTCATGCATGTTCAGGACGAGAACAAGTTAACAATAAAAACAATAGGTAGATTTTGTCATAATAGAGGCCATTCGGGATGATGATCGGGAAAATTTAGACTGCCACTGGAAAATGATGGAATATTGGATTGGGACAGAAATTTTCCATTGCAACATGCCACCTACGGACTCCTCAAAGAGTTGATGCAAGGGTTTTTATAAAAACGTGGTTACTTTCAATTTGGATCAATAATAGATGTGCTAAACTTATCTTTTTACGAAAGAGCTAAAGTGGTGAATCTAAAACATGGAGTACGCCCCGAACAAATTAAACAAAATGACTAGCCATTTTTAACCAACGTGCAAAGAACATGACACTCCCTTTACACGAGGCATCGGACTTAACGTCTCCATTCTGACCGGACGTGACTGCGAACTTGATACATCCCGTACAGCCAAACGGACGCCCCACTTCGTTTTACTGCCGGTCGGGAGAAGACCAAGTGATCATGTTTTGTTTCCCCAGTCACCCTTGGGGAACTTTAAATTAGAAACAACAGAAATCCATATATGTGTGATCAAACTGATCTACATGTATCCTCACAACCTGACACTTTTATACGATCTCGCGCTCAGTTTCTTCCTTGTAGTTTGGATATGAAAACAGGGTTTTTTGTGTAAAAGACAGACCTTTAAAAAAAAACAGAAAACAACGCAATTCAGACACAGTGGGGCCAAGGGATATGAAATATAGAGTTTAGCTCTGAACTCAATTTTGGGGATCCCATATCTGCTGCAGGAAAATTGAAGTCTATGTTAAGACTTTCAGAATTACACCAAGGTGTGTCTGAAAATATCAAGGATACATTAAAAGAAGAACAATTACTTCACCCTGCCACCAGTGCTCTTATGAGCTATGTTCTCGTTTTGATATTTCTTTGGAAATGACGCCCGCATAGCTTGTTAATAGATATAGGAAGATGTGGTATGAGTGCCAATGATACAACACACCATCCAAGTCACAATTTATAAAAGTAAACCATTATAGGTCACGGTCCGGTCTTCAACACTGAGCCTAGGCTCAAAAGTTCATTTGTTAGTTAATTGATGAAAAATAACACAAAGGCGCTTCTGAACCGTAAAGATAACAAAAATTCGTAAATGCATGGCTATTACAAAATCAATCGTTTCTGTAGCAACATTCGCCCCATTACATTTGGGATTAGCAGTGCAGATACATCATGAATATGCATATGGGAATATGGGTCACGAACATTGATCGAAACTTTGTACTCACATTTCTTTTGTGTTTCCTATGCAAAGGTAAGACTATATCTGACGAGTTTGACCGAATCATGACGGTATTTATGCTCCAGATAGCATTTGTACTCAAAAACTGTGTTTGCTTTGAACAAACTCTGTCCTGCGCCGAACTTGTTCTTATAAAAAAGGGAAGTGTCTTGTAATGCTAATACGCGTACTGAATCCGCATATGATGATTAAGAGATTGAATCATGTCCCTATTTTATGAATACTTGAGCTATTGTGTGTCGCTTTTAAAAGTTATATAAGGATCATGACTAATTTTGAATAACAACATTAGAAAATTGGCATTGCATTGTATAATTTTTCATCCTTCCCTTAAAAAATTAATGAGTTAACATTTTTACCAGGATTATCCCACTAAAAAAATGAGCATGCACCAAACTGACTGTTTTACACTCAATTTTTTTCTAAACCTCGCATTCGCCTCGGGTGACTATAGTATATTGTGTGTTATAACTACTCTGTCCAGACTTTGCAAATACACAATATGTATTTATCTATAACTAGATACTAATTTTCACAAAATACACAACCTTTAAGATGCAAAATTAAAAACACTGTTTCAGCGCTTAAATTTTGTTTTTTTCAAAGATAGAAATTAATTGAAATAATTTGATAAACTGGTGTTTTATACTTTAGAAAATAATTCTGTAATATACTATAGTGAAATACTATACACAATATGAAAGTTTATGGATGTGAAAAGGTCAAGGCCACTTCTTCTTTTGCTATGTCTTAAATGAAAAAAAAAATCAGAAGGTTCCAAATCAACGCCATTTTGTAATGGCAGCTTTTCATATCAGTAGTCAAATTTGTCGTTTTAACATCGTTTATAGCATATGCTTATGATTGAATCGTTTTTGTAGCATTCTATTGAATAAATATCAGAATATTTCTCCTTTTTGTCCATGTGGTTGAAATGTTGATATGTTTAGGTCTGACCTTTGACCTCAATTTCACAAAATTGTGACCACTCTGGATTTTTACGACCCAACTTTTCTTATTGTACACGTTTTCCTCTTTCCATCGATATATAATTTAGGTGTGTGTTCTTCCGGACAATTAAAGTTTTTAAAAATGAACTCTGATTGCAGTACTAATACTGGATGTTGACAACTAAACACACTGCTATTTAGCGTATTTTTTTTATTTGCACAAAATTGTACTATCAAATAAAATATATGCAATTTAAAAAAAAAATGATTAACCTGCATAAATTATAAGCAACAGTAGCTAACAGAATTATAACGATACCAATTAAAACATAAATACCAAGATAGAAAACATAAACACCAAGTTAGAAAACATAAACTGAGGCAACCAATTAACATCGAAAGTAGTGAGCGAGACAAGATGCGACGACAAATATTGAGTTTTGTGACCTGTCACACTATTCGTTTCAAATCATGAAAGAGCGTATTTACCTGACGATATCTGGATATAGGTATTTAGTAGGATTTTAACATGTACTTGTGATTTGTTAAAACCGGTATTGATAAAAATAAACAAAACAATGTCGAAATGTTCAAGACTTTATTAAAACTGTATGTGGGTAAGTTGATGCAAGCATACAATTTATATTTAGTCTTACACTTTGAGAAGCAAATAATCTTTAACTACTTAATTAAAATATTGTGTAAAAGTTAATTATGATCTATAAAAATCAAGTGGCTCGAAAACATTTCTGAGTAAGTTTTAAAAAATTTCAAAGAAATATTGTTTACAGTGGGTTAGCTTTCATTAGTCTTCACTATCCTATAGATTAACAACTTTTGGTAATATGAATGACTTTTCATTGGAGAAAAGAAACGAATCAATGCACTCATTATCATATCCTCTTCCCTCAATTCTAATATTTCACTTCCACAAAGTGGTTTAGGCTCGATTTTTTCTGAACTGTTTTGTGAGATAACGTATTTTATTTATGCTGTTAATGAAGTAATCTTACAGCATCTGTATAATTTTCACTGCTGAAATTTAAAGAAAATTGAAAGAAGCCAATATATTGATAACCATTGAAGCGCATGCAGTTTTTCTATGCAATCAAATTCCGCATCGGTTGTGCGGTAGAAGCCTTAGTACTTGCATCTAATGTGGTTCGTGACTAGGTCAACTCAAAGATTTTTAAAATAACCATAAGGCGTTTCTCCGCAATATCCAATAAGTAATCAATAAAAGTATGTCCCAGGTTGACCACAACTTTACTTTTCAAACTCTTATACCTCACAATATCGTCTCATTTGTTTATAGGACCTTACAACAGAAATGTACTTAGAGGAAACGATTAAAGAAGACGATGTTAAAAAGAGAAAAAAGATGAAAGCAGTTGATGTTTTTTCAGCCGTAATCCTCTTCTTTCGAGATGATTTATTCTGCACTCTTAAAAACACAGGTGTACAATTTAAAAATAAAGATATTCAGTGGGTCATTACTGTTCCTGCAATTTGGGATTTGAAAGCAAAGCAGTTTATGAGAGAATGTGCTAAAGAGGTAAACATTTTACCATATTTATGTGATTTATATCAATTGGTTATTACAATTAAAGTAGTGTTATATGTGCTGTATCAGCCCCATAAAGGTGGACGTCGGACGCGAACGCTATATTTGGACTTGCACGCGGACACCATAATTGGAAATCGGGATGCGTCCCTAAGGGTATGACTCAAAGGCCGACGCCATAAGTGGGCCTTCGCGCGGATGCTATACGCTAACGCGATAGTTGGGCCTGAAATCATGATGCGAGACGTTATAGTTAGACCTACGCACGGACGCCGACGCTATATTTGGGCCTAAACGCGGACGTCAGAGTTGGACTTGACATGTGGATGCATACTACGGCTTAGGCGCGGACGATATACCTTAATGTTGGACCAAGCTACCCTCCAAGGTGGACGTTACGACACACCCTTAAAAGTGGACGGTATACTCTCGAAAACGGACGCGAACTTTTTCTTTGCTAAACGTTTACCAAACCCCTAGATAATAAGTCTGTGATAATTCTGAAAGGAATATTCTACCTCTTAAATAAGTAACTGCTTATACATGCTTATAACAACTGTAAGAATTCCCCAAGATATACTATTTATATAAATCAGATAAACTGTCAAGCAATCCAGTAGGCGGTACTATAATATATAGACGCACGTGTAAAGATAATTAGATTAAAATGTTTGATATCAATACATGAAATATTTCTTTTTTTCTTTTTTTAGATTTCTTATCTTATTAACATGACAATCGTGAAACATTCAGTAGTATTGCTTTCAGACTTATTTCAACCACTTAATTAATATCTTATGGTGCTGATTAAAATGACACCTCACATAACTAGATTTAAAGATAAAGCACACCTGGTGATTAAAATTCAGTATCTGTATACTCTTTCTTTCAATAACATGTTTACAGGTGTACACAGGTTTTTATCTGGTCCTAATTAAAGGACAGCAATTATAAAAATATCTGTGATCTTCAGTTTTTATATTTCTTATCTTATAAGCCGTAAATATTCAGTAGTATTGCTTTCCAACTCGTTTGAACCACTTATTATTTATGTCACATCATTAAAATTTCTCCCAAATGATTAACTAAAATCCACATCTGGACATTAAAAATTGTTTCTCATTTATATCCTATCTATATAGTTGTAAAGTCAACGGCCGTCATTGATTTTTTATCTTCAAAAATACACAGATAATGTATTTAATCCAGTAACTATATTTATATACGAGGAGTCTTTGATGGAGTTTATAAAATAGAGAATAATGGGCATAAATAAATAAAGAATAAAAAAAAAGAGAATAATGGACAAACAAATAACTAAATAAAGAATAAAGAAAGATGATATTTGGTTTTTTTTTTATAAAGAATATAGAAATGTAGGCTGCTTATCTGTATGGAATAGAGAAATATGCGGCTGCTAAACTATAAGGAATAAAGAACTATGGGCTGTAAAATAATTGAAAAAAAAGAATACAAACAAATATGAAAATTACATTGTATTATGCTGTAAGATTTCTTTTTACTTATCCTTTTAATTGTTTTACACGTGGAGGAATTATGTCTGTGCAGAGAAACCAGAACCAGTTTGAACCGGTTTAAATAAGCAGATACTGTAGGTGGGCGGCTCTTAGCATACGGTCCAATCAATCAATTTTTATCTCTATATATTCCTCTACATAAAATTATGATGAAGATAACAAAATGCTAAGGGAAGAGAGATAGGTCAGAACACTTGTTATACAGAAACGATAAAAGTTGTATTTATAAATTTTTTCAACCGAGCCGTAAATAATAAATCGTCTACTGTACTAATATTATAGCTATATATACACAACACTATATATAGCTTCTTGCAAGGCAAACTTTCTGTCTCTATCCTTTAGACCCTCATTTCTAGTGGTATAGTCCAAATTACCCTAGCTTCATTACAAGACCTAAACCTATTGTATTCATTGGTAAATTGCATGAAATATTTGCCACTGGACGTTAAGGAATTACTTACTATTTCGTTTAATTCTTAACTACGGGTTTGAGTATAATAAAGCTATAAAAGAGAACGAAAGGTTAAATTAGAATGAATACTATGAATGAGTTTTGTTTATTTATTAAAAGCGAAGACTCACTGTCAACGTTTACAAATAACGTAGGTGGCAATTTCAAAGTGCGGCTGCCCAAACGCTATACGTTGGATGGATCATGGGAGTGTGCATTATTGGGGGTGTCGTTCATACCGGAATTAGAGGCCTCAACGAGACGCATGTACATTGTACTTTTGTTCCGATTTCGTGCACCAGTCGTACGTAAGGGAAACGGCTCTCCCTAATCTCCAGTCGATACGGATATTGAATGAAGATATCACTGACGTGACGTTTGAGAAACCAATCTATTTCACGGTAACCAGGAATGAATTGCATCACATCGAATTTGTGTTGAGAGACGATAATCTGCAAATATGTCATCTTAAAGACGATCACGTATTTCTCTTGCTACATTTTCGAAAGAAGAATCTATAAGAGGAAACTACACACTCTCATTTAGGACATTACGAATATGTTTAGTTGCAATATTTGCCGTAAAGTATATGTGTGGCCGCACTATCTTCAAAGACATATGAGAAGTAAGCATTCTTCCGATGAGCCCCTTTACCACCTAGATGTTACTAAGCAGCAGCAGCAGGAGGCTTTCGTGTTTAAACACCCTTTCACCATGATCGTATCCGGTCCTACTTCCTGCGGAAAACTCATTTCATGAAAGATGTACTTTAACACATAGAAAGGCTGTGTAGTCCTAGTCCAGAAAGAATCGATTGGTTGTATAAAAGGTGGCAACCTCTTTACGAGGAAATACAACGAACAGTGATTCCACGCGTTGAAGTCATTCGTATGATTCCTTTTGATCTCGAAAAGGACGATTTTTTTCGATCCCAATATTCGAAACATGATCCTATTAGATGACCTCATGTCGACCTCGGCCAAAGACTCCAGAATATATGATTTGTTTACGGAAGGGAGTCACCATAGAAATTTATCGGTCGTCGTTTTGAATCAGAATTTATACTTTGGTAAAGACCCC
>CM034361.1:21668573-21765127 GCA_019925275.1 Mytilus edulis | reverse complement strand
ATATATAAGATAGTATTCTTTACTACACTCATCAGTAGTTTTTTTTCTTGAACTTAAAGAGAGGGTTCTTAACAGTGAAATTGAAGTCATCACATTGAAAGTTTTATGGTTGCCATCATGACCATTATTTAAATCTCAGATGTTTCATGAGTAAACTGACATTCATATATCTTCTTATCATGCTTATATGACTTATATCACATCACCCAAGTAAACTCTTGTTGTTTGATATGGTTTAATTTTCAGTTTCTGTCATTGAAGCATTTGGTGTTAATTCAGATCTTTGTTAAAGGGAAACTTCGCAAAAAAATCAAAAATTGATATCATGTTCATTCTGTATAAAAATGCTCAAATTCATAGATATTAAAGTTTTATTCCGCTAGATAAGCGATCACCATCGATTTTAAATTTAGAGTATCAATTCTCTGCGATCCGCCATTTTGTCTTCTTTCCCGATTAATAAAAACGATATGTCTATAAACCACAAAGAAACAAAACTACAGTAACCGATGTAGTCGTAATTGCGTGTCGATATCTTGTCAATCGTACGGTTGTTTTATCCGACTAACTAACTTGATACGAAAAATATTCTTACTTTTTTTAAATTACCATGGTCTGTTGTTTTTAAACTGTTGATATTGGAATTAGGTGAAAAGTCAAAGTTGAAATCATAAATAAGTGTTCCGTGAAAATTGTTTTCGAAAATCTAATTTGTTCATAATTCTTTAAAGTAATAAACAAATATATTTTGATCTTCCCTCATCTTATCACCAGCATGGCTAAAGGTATTACTTCCAAAGGTATTGTGAGGGGTGTGAGGTGACACGTCCAGGTATTCAAGCGATTTCCTGTCGGGCTTGCAAGTTCATGCATCGTTTCACTTCTGCAGGTATTGATCAGTGTACACGGCTGATAACTTATAACTTATAACTTTCCATTTTGAACTATCAGATGAATAATATACAACTCTGTCTTACTTGTCATTACTAAACTCATACGCTTGTTTATAAATAACATTTCTGGTGTAAAGAATATAATTCATAAACATATAAATAATACCCAAAAAATAAGATTTGATGAAATTAAAATCTATTTAAATATTTTTTCCAAGGGTGAATTTGGGAAAATGTAATATATAGTCATTGTCAATAGTGAAGGACAGATTGGAACAGACCAGAAATATTGATTTAAAAAAATGTACGCACTTGCCGACGATTCGTTTATACGACTGGATAGAAAGTTACGGAACTATAGCGCAATTTAAAATATATACATGTATACATTGAACATAAGAAAAAAACATATATTTTGAATAAATAGGGGTAAAAGTGTTGTAAATAGACTAGTCCACGTATGCCAACAGTATGTAATCATCGAATGTCGATATAGACTATTGCATACCAGAAGAAGAAGAGAACCAATTTGATTTAAATACAGGTCGATGTATAACTTTTGCTTTGGTTTATTGAAGCTGTGGACCTAGTGAAATCACAGATTTATATTTCAATAAGATTGTTCTCGAACAAAGGAAGTAATTCGTCATCACAATTGTTATATATGCCACTGGACGAACACTAATTATCCCCAGGGAATGTGAATATTTTGCTGGGAAACTTTTGAGTATCAAAGTTTCAAATTAATTTCGGGATTTATTTTCTTTCTTGGTATTCAATAACAGAAAAAAGAATAAATTACTTGTTCGCTAAATAGGGGTATTCTTGTCAGATAAAAGACTTTTAGTTATATTTAAAAAATAGGGAAATATGACATTAAATTGGTTCTGTCTTTTTTTTAAACATCGTTAAAAAGATGTGTGTCTAAGGTGAACGCCACAAGAACCCTGTAATACTAGTACGAGAGTATAGCATGTAAACATTCCTTTTCAATAATATGGTTGTATTGGAAATCTTTTCATACAGATTGACAACTCATTGTCCGATATGCATGTAATATTTGCCACATGACGCCCATAGTTCTTTCTACCATCATCATCTTATTCTGTGATATTGCTGTAAACATCGATGGTTCACACCCAAACAAAATGGGAGTAATGGACCTTCAGAGCTTCTCCGTGTTATACACTTGTGAAATATATAGACGAAATTTCTGTATTGAAATGAATCTACATCTCACAAACAGGATTTTCAAATAACGATTGTGAGTAATCACCTTACAAACCAATATAAACGTATAGCAAGATATAACCATGAAGGAATTTAGTTTTTGTCAGACGCAAGAACTCATCACTATATATATCATAAACGTATACGTATATATATGCATACAGTTTCAAATATAAAAGAACAAGCGGTCGATGTCGATAGTCTGTTTTCTAACTGTTCAGAGTTAGACATGTCACTTGTTCATTCTTGGAAGCCTTCATATTCCCCGTCTAACGATGGGAACTCTTTCTGATTGTGTTGACTATAAATGCTTGTATGGTAATTCTGTCGTTTATCTGTACAAGCGGTTGCATTTCCTCTCCTTTCCCAACAAACAAACGAACGAGACGCCACTAGTCTGATTTCTCTGAAGCTCATCCTCAATGGCTCTTATACGTCAGGAAACTTACATTTATACTAATAATGATTGTTTCAAGAACAACGATGTATGGACGAACTATTATAAATTCGTCAATATCAGTTATGCATGACTAAAATATAACTTTTATTACAACTACTGTATTACTTATTTGGATTAATGACGGCTATCATGTTCAACATTGCACAAATATTATCATAGAATTTAAAAAAAAATCCTCAACAATCCTCAAAAGAAATAATGCCTTAGCTTAGATAATTGATATTCTTTTCACAAAAAGTTCGTGTAAATGATTGTCAAATGAATTTAATTATGTAAGAATAAAATGTTAAAAAGAAACTAAAAAAAAATCATGCATGTTGTATGTTGTATTTTTTTGTCAATTAAAAACTTTAAAATTGCAATAGTTTTATTAGCATTTAAACACAGCCAGATTTGAATACAAGTTAAGAAATTCCGGTAAAGTCAATGATATCAAACAGATGTACAATGGTATATCAAATTGGGTAATATTGCATTTAGTTTTTATAAAAGATTAAAACTACTATTTTTTGCTTCATATTTGAATCTTTACGCCAATTGCCGCTAAGAAAGTAATCAAAAATTGTTTCCTTTTATTTTTATACACTTTCGGAATTACGAATCTGAATTTTATTTTCAATTAATTTACACAATTTAATTATTGTATCTTTATTCTCATCGTGTATTAAATCTTAGTGTATTAACATCGTGACAGCATACTCTTTTTAATCCTTTCTGTTTATCCTTTCCAAATAACAACATTTATACCTGTGTACGCTTGAACTCACACCTGCGGCTAAATAGCTACAAGGTAAACGAATTGACCTCAAGCCGAGAAATATACAGTGACCTTTACAAAATAATATACACACTCTGCTCACACATTAGTTGCATTGAAATGATTATCAAAACAATAACGGTAAATAGAACTGAAATATTTTCAGTTCAATATCAGTAAAAATGTTCAATAAATATTTTATGAAAAAAATCTCAACAATAATTAATTAAATTTATTCAAAAACATTTACTAGAGATAATTTTATAGGAGTTTAATTCAATCAATACAAAACGGTATATGCATATTCATTTTCGTTCATTCTTATATTGTGGTTCATAACTTCGACCATTCGTCAGCTGTGCGCTTTTAATTACGTATATTGTCGATAAGCTATAAGAGTTAAACAGATTTTATTTTTTCCCAGAATTCAATAAATCGGGCTAATACGTCACGACCCACTCGAGAATTCAACCAAAAAAGTTACAAATACTTGATTTTCTCCGTTATTAGAAGGAATATAAATTTAAAACTTTGCAAATGTGTTTTTTATGTTAAGATGAACATAATTAGATGATAAGTAAAAAATCGCGGAATTTCCCTTTAATACCTATAACAATAGTGTACACGCTGAAATGTCACGCCTTCCTTACTTGTCATTGATATTACATTAATTGTTCTAAATATAAAGCTTTATTACAACTGTCACATAAACTTAACATTAACCAAGAAAACTAAACATTGACCAATGAACCATGAAAATGAGGTCAAGGTCAGATGAACCCTGCCAGACAGACATATACAGCTAACAATTCTTCGTTACAACTCATATAGTTGACCTATTGCTTATAAATTAAGAAAAACAGACCAAAACACACATACTTAACACTTAGCAATGAACCATGAAAATGAGGTCAAGGTCAAATAAAACCTGCACGACTTGACATATAGATCATTAAATGTTTCCATACACCAAATAAAGTAGACCTTTTGCATACAGTATAAGAAAAACAGACCAAAACACAAAAACATAACTAACCACTGAACCATAAAAATGAGGTCAAGGTCAGATGACTCCTACCAGTTGGACATTTACACCTTACAATCATTCCATATGCCAAATATACTAGACCTGTTGCTTATAGTACATGTATCTGAGATATGGGCTTGACCACCAAAACTTAATATTGCTCACTGATCCATGAAATGAGGTGGAGGTCAAGTGAATACTGTCTGATGGCCAGGAGGACCTAGCAATGTACACACATACTAATTAATAGTTATCCTATTACTCATTATAATGATGAAATTAACATTACAAAAATTATTAACTTTTTTCCCAAGTAGGCACTGAACCATGAAAATGAGGTCAAGGACAATGAACATGTGACAGAAGGATACTATGTAACATAAGGGATATATATACAAAGTATGAAGCATCCAGGCATTCCACCTTCTAAAATATAAAGCTTTTGAGAAGTAAGTAAACGTCGCTGCTGGCGGAGCACTATCCCTATGTTGAGTTTTCTGCAACAAAAGTTGCAGGCTTGACAAAAAATTATGTAAGATTCTGTACTGGAATTTAGGCATTTATAAATGCACTTCTTTACATGTAACACATTACAGGTGTTCAAATATGGTGTGTAAAAATGAAAACAATTGTTTTATTTACAGACAAAAATATGCATAAACCAGCAACTATTCAGCTGTGTTTCTTCTGTTCATGATACTAGTTTGGCAGTGTTTTGAATTTAATATGTTCTACTTCAAACACATGTTCAATTATCAAGTAAACTACTGGTAAGCAATGAAACAAACTGAAAGTATCCACTTTGATATTTACATGTAAGTACAATGTAAAATTGTCTTTAATTTTCAAGTCATATACAAAACAATGAAGAATTCTTGGTAAAGTAAAACTCTTCATTTCTTTTAATCAGCTGATTGATTAAATGTATTTATCTTCTGTGTAGGATAAAAGGAGGCATAGTGTATTCTATTCAGTCAGTACTATTAAAAATGTTTTGATCAAGTAATTTTATATACATGAATGTGATTTCCACGAAGCTGTGGCCACATCAACTTGAAACATACATGACAAAGAACAATGTACACATGATCATTATACATGTATTTAATGTAAATTTAAAAAAAATCCACTGTATATGTATATATGCCAAATTTGGACCCAGATTTGCAGTTCCCTATTTCAAACAATACTGTGAATTCAGAAATTATTGCGGTCTTTCAAGAATGGACAAAAATGGACTCTTTAAATGAAGGCTGAAAACTCTGAATAAATATTCCATCATCAAATTGAATAATGAAAATGTGATGATTTTTCTTTGACCACCTCAAAAATGTAGTCATGTAGTAATAACATTCTGATATTAATTTAAATGAAAAAAAAAGTAGAATGTGTATGAGGAGTCAAGTAATTTTCTAAGATTAAATGGAAAATAACTCTAATAGAACGGTAAGTGACTAACTGCCAAAATTAAAACTGTCTGCGAGTTAAATAGTTCTAAACATTGAGTTTCATAAAATTTGGAATAGGAAATCTAGAGTGGAAATAAATATGGGACTGATGGACATTTAATGCTCCCTTAAAAAATAAATTGTACACTACATACTGGTATGTACATGTACATACTCAATTGATCAGAACATCATGACTGGTTTTATACCATCTGGATTGTAACTTTGTACATTGTACTTTTAGTTGACAATTTATTTTAACTAACATGACTAATTCTATTTGAAAGAAATAATCTTAATACTCATTATTCCAAATATTAAAGTATTCAGAAATTATTGCATGCATTTTTTATTACGATTTTGTCATTGTTATACAATTATAATTAATTCACAAAATTAATTCATATGAAAAAAGAAATCAATTGAATTTTAAATTATTGCGATTTTATCCCTGTAGCATTTTTCACAATAATAAAAATATCGCAATAATTACTGAATGTATGTTTCTTTCCCTTAATGTCATGTGCCTGCACAACACCGTGATCATATCATTAATATACATGAACATGTTATGTAAAACCAACAGATTGAAATTTAATATCAGGCAAAATAAAAAAAGGTGTGTGTTCCCTATTACCCTACCCTTCCTATTTTTCAAGCTAAAGTTTTTTTTGGTCATTTTTCAGTATAAAGCACTGTTAAAAGTCAGAATGTACCCCCCCCCCCCCCCCCCCCCCCATAGACTCAATGTAAAAAAAAATGAAATTTTTATCCCCTCCCCTTAAGTTTTTTGGCCATTTTTGATTAAGCACTGTTAGGATCTCAATGTTGCTCTCATATGCTTAGACTCAATGGGGAAAAAATCCCATATTATTTTATGTTGGCCTTAGAATTAATCTAAGGCCAACATAAAATAATATCTTACATTCAAACTACATGTAAGTTACAACAAAAGGTCAAAGTTAAAGGCTTTTATGTTTTTCACAAGTTTGTGAGAGTAAATTTTATGAGAAAGTTAAGAAAAAAGTTGTATGGTAATGTTCATTGTACGTACATGTACGTGTGATAATGTTCAGAATATCTGAGTTTAGTTCAAGAAGTAATGTTTTTATACAAATAAAAATATGACCTCTGTTTGCCTAAAATATAACTACTGTACAACAAAGTCAATGAAATGAAGCCATGGTAAATAAATTATACATAATATACATTTGATTAAAAATAGTCTTATTAATTTGTTACAAATATTAATAATTATGTATTGTAAAGTTAAATTAACACACTGACACATTCTAATTTGTTCACCAGGAAATAAGGTCTTTTCATTTTCTCAGCACAAACTGTATCATCAATTTTGGTGTCATTTTCATTTACATCTTCTTTCATGTTCATATTCGCATCATTTACTGGTAAATGTTTGAAAGGTGGGTCTGAGGTCAGTAAATAGGACATTGTTTCTTTCATGTTTTCTACTAGCTTTGTTGATGCTAGCTGCCAGGTTGATGGTGGACAACCTTCAAGATCTTTGATAACAGAACTTGTAGGAACAATGAATTTAAAAATATGTTGATTAGAAATTTGATTTCTTTCATAATAGTGAATCATTTCTCTAGCTATGGCACTGAGACTTGAAAGAGGGATCTGTAAAAAGAACTGAAACATTGCAATCATCTCAATCACAGAGTGCATCTTCTCAAGCTGGACAAGCTGTGTACTAAAATCACTAGACGATTTTAAAAATGGCTCCAGATTTTCACGGGTAGCCAGATCCTTGGACAAGAATGCATAAGTGTAATCTTGTCGTAGCTTTTCAATTCCTATTTCTACAAGAAGCTCAACTGGATATAGGCCAGCCAGGTTTGGGATACGTAACTTCCCTGAGAATGAATCACGCACCAGTTGAGCTACCATAGTGTTGTTACCTCTATGTACCATGGGTTGTAATTCTCCATTACTTAATGCTGTAAATATATACCTAAACGGATCAATGAGCTCTTGGTATGATGTGCAGTTGGAGAGTATCTTCCATAGGTAATCTGTAAAGTCAAAATTATCTCTTTCATTCAGTACAAACTTACTGGATACTTCACTTAGATCACTGTCAGTGTTGGTAGATTGTTTGTCAGATTCTTTGGAATAAGCATCTCCTTGTTTCAACTTATCAAACAACTCCTTAACAGATAACATTATATGGACCTTTCTCTCTTCCTCTGGAATCCAGGTGATCTGTGACGACTGTAAACCTGAAATGGAATTTTGATAAGAGTAATAAAATATAATATTATATAAAATACTGTGAACTAAATAAAAGATATTAACACAATGTTGTCCTACAAATGTATATACATTGTATATATATATACATTGTATCAACACATAATTACCATTATACTTTATTAATACAAAATGTCACTTTAACCCCTTTCCTCCATAACGATGCATTTTGACGCCTGTGTAGTATCTTAGATGAAATGATTTCACTATGAAATGTCTCACTCTGCATTAGACTACTTTATCATATTTGTATCCAATATAAAGGATATTGGTAAGTAAGTAATTTTTATTGGTTTTATAAAATCCAAAATTACAGGATTGATACCAAGACAATGCAAAACATACAAACATATATATATATATCATACCATATTCATAAACATTGTATATTTATAAGGAGGTGGTACCACAAAGTTATTTAGTACTTAATACAGCATTTCTAGAAAATCTGAAATGTACATGTCGCTTATACATTTAACAATAATTTTAATTATATCAGTCTCACCACACATATACAAAAATTTAAATCTTGCTTCATTAGTCATATTTAAAAAAGGTGGAACTTTTTCACTAATTTTGGAAAAGAATTGGTCCCTTATTATATTTAGTTTTATTGGTAAGAATTTTTGACTTAAATTTATTTGATGAAACATTTGTTTTTCCACAATGCTGTAATACATTTAATACTTTAAAGCATATTTTTAGCATATTGAAAAGTTTTATAACATGAAGTGGTTCATTGTTCAGGACTTCCGTTGACTCATTCATTGTCATGCTTGAATCATTAGAAAAATTTTGTGCCAATAATACATCGTAAATTGATAAAGTATTAAATAACAAGGCTTGCATAAAACCGATAATTGCTACGTGTATCATTTTGTTGACAAGGTCAACTTGAAAAAAAAGTACAGTATACAAGTACATGTACATGTTAAATACTGGTCAATCAAAGTACAATAATATAACAACCAATCCTTACTTGGAATATGACTTGTAAATGGACATTGATGATTGAATTGTTTTACATTTGTTATTATGAGGGTCTAACTCTTTTATAGCTGACTATGTAGTATGGGCTTTGCTCATTGTTTAAGGCCATACAGTGACCTAAAGTTTGTGTCATTTAAATTAGGTCTATTGTGAAGAGTTGTCTCATTGGCAATCCTACCACATCTTTTTTTTCATATTAGTCACAGAACAGTCACTCAATTTCTTGGGCCATTAAAAGGTCACAATTTATAAGTTAACAAGTGTTTGATGATACATGTATTATGAGGTCCAGTATTTCCACACACCTACATATAAGACTTTTGTAAATTAAAAAAAAACAGTTATATGATAATCATGAATGCATGATAATATTGTGAGACATACTTTAAATTTCATGAAATCTTCTTAATCATATTAAGTACAATGTATGATCTCAAACTTAAAATTTTGTGTTGTGTGTCCAATATAAGGAAAATTAACTCCTGTTTAGACAACTCTTCAAATGTCAAATGATTTCTTGCATACAATCTAAACAAATATCCAATTTTGAATTAAAAAGGATTTTATACTCTGAAAAATGGTGCGGTTTAAACAAACACTGTCAATGATATACATTTAGTGGATTTCACCGTACCTAAATTTTACCTGTATAAATACAATTTAGATACATAATGTAATAATGTTACATTTTTGATTTCGTTACATACATGTACAGTGTAAACGTGCAAATGTATCCATCTGATGAAATAAGCCTTTTCCAACTGATTTTAATAGTTGGTTCTCATCATGCTCATGTTGTATTGTTAGGCCAAATAAATTAAAAATATGTGTGGTTCAAGTAACCCTACCGTCCCTACTTTTTTGGCTTAAAAATAGCCTACCCTAAAGATTTTATTGTCATTTTTCATTAAGCACTGTTAAAGTCAGAATGTTGCTCCCATAGACTCAATGTAAAAAAAAAACCATAAATTAAAAAAAAATCCCTACCTACCTACCCTTACTTTTTTTCAGATGTAGCTGGAACCACACATACTTTTTTATTTGGCCTTACACCACTTTCCCAGGTTAGGGGAGGGTTGGGATATTGCTAACATGTCTAACCCTGCCGCATTCTGTGTGTATATGCCTGTCCCAAGTCAAGAGCCTGTAATTCTGTCCAATTGTATATTGTTAGCTTTTTTCAAAACCACCTCTACCCTTTTTTAATGGGAAAATATGCAATTGGGAAATTTAGAATAAACCATGAATTTTACTGAAACTTCAATTTGCAGACCCCCCTTTCAAGAGTCAAACCCTGCTTTGAAATAAGACCCCTTATTGTCAGTAATGATACATAAATAAACCCTCAAATCTGCACCTATAGTCATTTTAGGCATGAATAATGTATAAAATGAGTGTTTTTCAGTTTGTATTCATGCAAAATTACGACTGAGACTACACTGTTTGGGAAAAAAGTGGTCTTTTTAGGAATAATTTAAAGCCATTTTTTTCAAATTGGGATTCTTCTCCAGGGGAAAAAGCCTTCATTCTCCGGAAATTTAGACAAACAATATCACTATCAGTTTTCTTGTTGGAATTGTTAGTCATTGGCAAGTGAGTCCCTGCTAATTTCAAACCCTGCAGATATTACATATATATTCATCATTGTGTACATGTATATACCTTCTATAAGATTTCTTAACACAGACAATTCTTGGTAGAGTGAATGAGCTGCACTTATCATACTTCCAGGTATTACATTGGCTTTCACTGTGGTTGTGGCCTCTGGAGGTGGTGGTTGCAACAAATCAAAATGGGGAACTGATCTTGACCAGGAAACATCCAACATCAATGATCCTCTGTATCTGTAATTGGCTTTAATATCAAGCTGATTTTCCTCTCTTGTATCATTTAAAATGTCATATGTAGCCTTGCATGTAACTTGACATCTGGAAAAATCTTCTTTCTTCAAACTTGGCAGGTGTGTATTATTCTGTACTGGGTCAACTATTTTGATAATGGAGGATTTTAGTCCAATATATTCTTTGTTTTCAGAATACAATTTTTGAGTGTATACACATCCAGTTCTCTTTCTGTCACTGCCATCACAAAAACAAAGAAAAGCATGATACAGGTTGCTATTTGATGATGGTACACTCTTCATTGAAGAATTTACTACCTTATTGAAAATGTTTGTCAACTTCCTGGCTACTTTTAAAGGAATCCCAAACATCAAATCTTCAGGGTCGATGGTGACATCATACTTAGGTGTTGTACAGTCAAAAGAACTGACGTCAAAGGCTGAAAAATCTGCATATGTTTGAAGTTTAAGAGGTGACCCTTCTACATCACCATATGAAGGCTTTTTGGTAGGTTTCTCTTTGTAGATTGTGTCTTCAAAGAAAGTGCTCTGTTCTGTTTTGACAGGATTTTTATTGAAAGGCTTGTGTGCAACAATGACGGGAAAATGTATTGGAAGTAAATCTTTCAAAATACTGAGATTTGGGAAATCTGATGAATTATTTTTTATGTAGGTTAACATGACATCTTGAACAAGGCACTCTCCATTTTCAGACGTAATTATAGTCTCAATGCTTTTCTTGAAAACATCTATTTCAAACGAATCCATGTCAGCTGTTATTTTTCTATTTTTTTGTTTACAAAATTCCCGCTTTTCAATTCTTATTACACAAAAGTTAAATGTATTTTGATTAGTTAAAAGTAAAATATGGACCAATGAAAATTAGTCTTTCAAAGTCGATTTGGCGATGTTGACAATATGGCGACAGACTTCAAGTGAGCACATGAGATGAAAAACAAATACTCTTGTCTGCTAATCATAAGCAAAGAAATAATTACAAATAAGCAAAAACCCCAACCCCCTAAAATGACTTTTGAAAGCCTGTTTGTCAGAGCATAGACATTTATACTGTTGGCAACATTACACTCACTCCAAAATGTGTAAAACAGAACGACAAGAAAACAATAATTTCTAAATCTAGTCACGTCGGCACCGGTTCAGTTAATTCGGCACGTAGTCAAATCGGCCCTTGGTTAATTCGCACCCGAGGAAATAATTTCAGCACTCATTATTAACATTTTAATGTACAAATTAACCTCTTGTTTTTAAAGCAATTGCTTTTATGCTATCGCGTATGGCCATCTTTGTGACCCAGATCAGAGACTCCGCCCATATCAAGCCATAGTATTTTGTTAAACAGGCTCCTGGTCTGTCATTCTTTAACACCTATGTATGTTTTCTAATGCAATACATAGCTTGAAACTTTAAAAAAACGTTAGTGGATTTAAGAAGTTTCAGAATATGTTTTTGTAGATGTATTTTTGTATTTAAAGGGTCAACCGTTTGACTATCAAATAACATAGAAGTCTGAGTGAAAAAAAGTACATTTTTATAACTGCGATTCCGTTTTCCCGCCGTTCGTACGATGTTTCAACAAAATATGGATTCATTTCAGTTGTTGATTTAGTATTGAAAATTTAACTGAATTATCTCCTATTAAATAAGGTTTTATATGTTTAATTTGTGTTTCTTTAAGAGGTCAGGTGCTCTTGTTCATTCATAAAATTATCGTTCATTCATACATTTATCGTAAAATCAAAATCACTACACAGGTTAATGCGTAGTGTCAAATGATTACCTGTAATCTAAAAATAGACAAACTTTGTTTGCGCAAATAATTTAGCGGAACTGTAATCTGTAATCTGTAATCTGTTATATAAATTCTGCCAGTGTAGGCACACCTCTTCCGAGTATTGGATTTCACAATATGAATAAAAATATATATCTTCCACCAATATCACTATACACTATTTACATTGTACAATTTATTCTTGACGATAAAATTGGGCTTAATGTCAATATCATCAACTCAATAAATATTTTAAAATCTAAAATATTTATCAAAAGATATCACTGTTTAAGAGTAGACAACCAATCGTCACTTAGGATTCATAAAATGTTATTATCTACTTTCTTTTCTTTTTCTTTATATCATCTAATTGCAACAGTCTATACCTTTCACAATGGAGATTGTAACATAATCGTCTACATTTTGGATCTATAATGTTCTGTATCACTTTAAAAACTTTTTCATTTCTTAACTGAGGAAAACTTAACATTGTCATGTAAGTAAAGGGATCTATGATCAGTTGTAAAATGTCAAAATGTTCATCTTTCATATTAAAGACAGCTAACTCTTCACTACAGGAATTAATTAAATCTTCCAAAATTGGTTTTCTAATATCTTCTAATCTTTTACACGTTAATAAAAAATGTGGTAAAGTTTCTTCTGTTTCATTACACAGTTTGCATATAGACAGTTCTGTATTACTTATAAATTTGGCTCTAACTGTTTGCAGAATGTAACTCCCAGTAGCTATTTTCAATTTTGTAGGAATTCTAATAATTTCCCTTGAATTCATAGTATTTGTATTTGCAATAGGATGACATTGTCCTGGTTTATATATCAACGATAAATATTTTAAACTGGTATAAAGTTTTGCTTGATTCAGTATCTTCTCAATCCAGAATTTTTGAACTTTGGAAGTTATTTCCCTTTTCCATTGGCATTTACTAATTGGATTAACTAAGTATTGTACAGGATCATTAAGTTCATATTTCAAAAATATTTTCCTCAGTAAACTAAACCAACTATTACTATTAATAGCTTTAACATTTAATTGCCTTTCCGCTAGTTGCCATTCAATAGAATTTTTTCCTTGTCTAGTAATATTTCCATAAAAAGTTAAAATTTTTACATCTATTTGAGCTTCTACAGGTAACATCCCAGAAATCATATATATAGCAGGATCTGCTACTGTTTTTGGTAAAGATAACAATTGTTTCAAGAATTTCTTAAATTGTATATTTAAATTTTCTAAACATCTTCCTCTAGGGATCACTATTTCCAATCCATAAAACATTATTGGTATAATATAAGTATTCATAATTGACATTGAGGTTTGTGGATCTAGACCATTTTCGCCATAAAGTCCAACCCCCATTAAACTATAAAGTGTCCTTCTTGCTTTCTTTAAATTCTCATCTATTGTAGCTTTACATGAATCATCGTCTGTACGACATATTCCTATATGTGTTGCTTTATTAGAAGTTGGAAGAACAGAATTGCCTAAATTCCAAAAATTTTCATTTACTTTCTCATGATGACGTGATTTCGACTGTATAACACAACTTTTGGCTGGTTGTAGTAAGTATGCCTCACGTTTACTAAAATCAAAGGCCATATCAATTAAAATGTGCGTTTCATATGGACAGTTACTAAGAATGGCTAAATCATCTGCGCAAGTAGGAGCACAACAAGAAATCGATCCAATTTTTCCTCCATATCCTGAATCAGCTAAAATGTCTAAAAGTGTATTTATATAGATTTTGTACAAGTCTGCTCTAAGAGTCCCTCCTTGTCTTACGCCTTGTTCTATTCTAAAAGTGTCCGATATTTGATTATTCCATTTAACACAAGAAACAGCATTTTTATATAGATTATCAATAATTAAAATAGATTGTTCCGGAATTTTCATTTGATATAATCTTCTGATAAGCCCAGCATGTTTAACAGCATCGAATGCAGATTTTGCATCAAGCATAGATATTATTGTTTGATCATTTAACTCAATACATTCCTTGTGATATTCTTCTATAATAAAAGAGCAGTTTAATGGTGCTGTTCTTTTAGTGAAACCACGTTGTAATGGATTTTGATATTTTATAATGTCAGGATTAATTCTGATCTTTAAAACAGCCTCAATGAGTTTGGATAATGTAGGAGTAATTGTTATTCCACGATAATTCTTACTGTCTTTACAACTGCCTTTATTCTTAAAGAGTGGAATTACTATCCCTAATTTCTGTTCGTCTGGTATATAACAAAGTCTAAAAGTACTATCCAAAAGTTCTTTAAGGTGATAAATAAGAGATTGTCCTCCATATAATAAGATTTCAGTTGAAACTCCAAATATATCTGGTGATTTATTTAAATTTAATAATTTCAAAGCTTCTACTATTTCACTTTCAGTAATACTTTGGTGCTGAAACATAGCTCTACAAATGTCAATTATATCAATATATTCTTGTTCGACCTTTTGTTGGTATTTGTTATCAAAATGTTCATGAATAGAATTTTTTGTTAAATTTTCAAAATGATGTTTCCATCCACTTAGAATGTCGTTTTCTGTACTATACACTGTATCTCCTACAGATAGTTCATCTATATGATTACTTAATCTTCCCCTCTGTTTTTTAATAAGTTTATAAAATGAATTTTTGTTTTTGATATTTGCTTCCATTATTTTTTCTCTTTCATCAATTCTATTCATCGCAACTGCCTTGCGACAGTGTTTACGTAAATTATAAGTTGTCTCTTTTTTCTGAAATATAAAGTTCATTCCTTGGATCTTCCGACCGCCCATTAATCTTCCATTGATAAAAAGCCTTTTTTTTCATTGCAATTGCGCCAGGAATCTTTTAGTTTTGGTTTTCTATATCTTTTCCGAGGAGCTGGACAGCAACTTTTTGCTGAATTGAAGAGTAAACTGTTCATATTTTGAAAAGCAATATCCACTTCATATTTATTTTCTAAAGATGATGAAAAATTATTTAAACCATTTTCAACTAAAGTTTTATATGCGTCTTTAGGCCGTAGTTTTTTTATTTTTAGTTTTACGAACCCTCCTACCCTAATTTTTGCCAAATAGGAAAAAAAATAAAATTAAAAATGTTGATTTTTATTTTTTTTTCTCCTCCGACCCAGTGTTTTTCATGCAAAAAAAAATAAATTTTAGTTCATAACTGCATGAAAGAATCTAAATTTATGCTCTTGGTGATTTAGTAAGTTGTTGCACATTGATTTTCAATTCAAACCTTGTCAAGAAAAAAAAATAGTTGTTACACTAGTAGAAAATCTCCTGGTGAAATAAATTTTTTTTTTTTTTGATATTGACGGTTGGTATTAAAAAAAAAAATCAGCAGCAGCAGTTTTTTTTTTTTTTTTTTTTTTCGTCCTCCTACCCATTGGTTTTGTCAAAAAATTTCGTAAAACTAAAAATATAATAACTATGGCCTTATCTATTTTTTTCCAAGGAGTTTTCCCAGAGGGTAAAATATTTGAATTTGAACATTTCAGTTTTTCTTTAGCATTGATGATATATTTCACTCTCGCTTTAACAGGAAAATGATCAGATACGTTAGTAGCCACATTGTCCATTGTTTCCATATTAATCACATTCTCTTTAAAATCTTGTTTAAAAAGTAAAAAGTCAATAGTTGAAGTTCCTTTACCACTACAATTTACAAAAGTAATTCCATTTTCTTCAGTATATAAACTATTTTCATTCATAAAGTCTACTAAATATTTGTTTCTTCTCGTATCAATTTTACTTAAAATATTCTCGTTAAAATCGCCACCAATTATGATAGAGTGAGAGTCGCTATAGCTTTGGACAATTTCATGTAGTTGGTCTATACAGTTATAAAATTCTAACGAGTCAGATGGTGTTCCTTTACATGGTAAATAAACAGATACTAGGAGTAGCTTTGAAGATCCTAAAAGTTCAACACAACAAATTCTATCATTTCCTATATCTAATGGATTAATAAAATTGTCAAGGTCTTTTCTCCATAAAATTCCTGTTCCCCCATAACCACGAGGTAAATTGGTTGGATTTATTGGGTCTTTATCATCGACAGCTTTTCCAATTCCACGGATATTTTGATGGAGTTCATTAAGTAAATTCAGTTGAAAATTAAACAGCCAATGTTCTTGAATTAAAAATATATCTGTTGATTTAAAAAGTTCATCAAAAAACATACCACATGTTTGTATATTTTTACAATTAAAAGTTAAAATATTAAGTTCCTTCTTTTTATCATTCTCACTATTTTCATGATTTAATTGTTCCATTATGTCGGTTGGACACTGAGGCTTGTTTCCCATAAAAAATTATTTCCATGTAAAGTTTTGGCAATGTTATTACTTTGGAAATATAAGTTTTGTCCCAAATAGTTCCTAGGTCGATTATTTTGTGAATCACAATTTGTCCCTACTTGGTTGTTTAACGCTAATACATCAATAAGATTCGCATGAGTAACGGTTTGAATATTGTACGGAGACGAATCTTGAAGCCATTGATTTTCATAATCACATCTACTTTCTGAATCGCTATGACTTTCATTTTCAGTTCCATAATTATTTATATAATATGAGTTCTGATGATCATAATAATATGGATATTGTTGATAATAATTTTGATAACCCCAATTATGTTGAGAATATTGATTTTCTGAATTATCTTTCACATTTTGTTGATTAACATGATCTTGTGTATCCTTTGATTTATCATTATTTTCAGTAATATTGTCAGATAATTTATCCAATTCATTTTCAATCTTGTCCACAATAAATTTTGTGACTTTATTCCTTACTTGTATCAATAATTCTTCACTATTATCTCTATGACTATTTAAATTTCCAGATTCTGATTTTTCATTACGCAGAGAGGAGTTATTTTGATTTTCTTCCAAAATAATAATTTTCCTATTCATCGTTTTTATGGTTTGTTCTAACTCTATATTTCGAGCTTCAAGTTGGTGAAGATGATCAAGAAGTTTGGTTTTCTCTTTAAGTTTTTCATTCACTGACAACTCTTAATTTCAGACTTTCTTCTTTTTTCTTTAATTTTAGTTTTAATTGACGCAATTCTTTCTGTTTCAACACACTATTTTCATTACCCTTATCTTGATTTACTTTAGATTTATCAGAAATGTTTTTGTCTACACAAACTGAAGTTGGACGAGGTGAATTAACCTTCTTTACTGAAATTTCAGTATTCAAATGTAAATTTTCAGAATTTTGACTATGTGTTGCTTCACATCCTAGACATATTTTATTTTCTTTTCCCATACATTTTATGTGATATGATTGATCACAAAATTCACAAATTTGTTCATCATTGTTTAACAACTCTAAACATAAGGCACAAGACCTTGGAAATTCCTCCAGTAAAAGAGATTGAGCTAAAGTTACTTTGGGTATTACTTGATCTTTATCTATATGTTTTACTAAAGTATCTGATTCTATTTCATTTCCTTCTAAAAAAAGATTCTTCATTAATCATGTCGACCAAAGGTAAGTTGATACTATCACATACTTGATTGTCAGTAGGAATATTCACAGATGATACTTGCTTATCATCTATGGAGTCTATATCACAAATTGAACATATATAATGGTTTGCATCTAAATTATTCTCTAAAATGTTAATCATTTCACTTTTTAATTTTTCGCAATTATAGTGTATCCAATGTTTGCCCCTATTACACCAGACACTTCTGGATAAGCATTTTCTATTACATTTTAGGCATACTTCAGGGTCTTTTATGTCCTTACTACCAGCGTTTGTAATAGCTTTAGATTGACTAATCTTTGTATTATTCACTACAACTGACGAATTATGACCATTGTTAATTGATGATAATAAAAAATCACATTGCTCTTTAATTTTGGTATTGAGATGTTTATAGTCTACATCATTACTCATCTGCGATGCAATTTTAGAAAGTTCATCTATGAATGACATAAATTGTTTCCCATTCACTTCAATACGACATGTTGTATTAAAAATGTTCACCCTATACAATTGTTTTGACGGATTACTAACGTCAGCAAATGAAATTGATCTCTCTGATAATTTCTTTGATAAATCGAACCTTTCATGTACTGTTAGTTTTAAACTTTGGTTTGAACTAAAATACTGGTCAAAGCATGTATTAAATTGTAAAAATGCAGCCGATGAAAACTGTATGATTAAATTCCCCCTTTTCAAAGTTGTTTGAATATCAATATCTCTATTTGCAGCTTCCTTAATTTTATTCAAAGTTCTTTTCTCATTTAATACATAATTCTTAGTAGTTTGAATACTCTTGCTGGGTGTATATATTTTGGTTGGAACTAATTCTCTACTTGACCTTCTCGACATTTTGAGTATATTGTCTACTATTACTGTTGGTTGTATCTACTCAGAAACAGTGATTTGGAAAAAATGTTTAAATACAACAATTGTCTTTCATAAAACTATTCACTATATATTAAAAGTGTTCTTTGTTTAAAAGGTAAAAGGACTGTTAAATAAAAACTTCTTTAAAATTTCTTCATAAAATCAAGATGGCGACTAGTCTCGTGTATCACATTTTTTCGAAAAATGGCAGTAAATGTATTTTCACTTTGCTAAAACATCATTCAGGGTTCTCATTGGCAATACAGGAAATAAAAGTTCACATTAAAACACTATCAAGTCTGTAAAAATCTGTAAAATCTGTAAAATCTATAAAAGTGTCTCTCCACCAAATTACACAACCTCCACCTTGCACAACCTTCTCCCTTGTTGAAAACACATAACAATAAGTTCGTCTTCCTTTTCTGTCAAACTCCGTAATATTTATCGATCACCTTACTAATGAAATGGACCCGTCCAAACGTAGTAGATGCCAAGTCGGTCCAGATGAAGAGATATCTCAATTTGGAATTTTCTAGTTACATAGATTGAAAAAAAGTACGTCTTTTTAAATATCATGATCAAAACCGGGAATGCATAACAAATGTCAGATGAAACCATTATCCTCGTCTTTTCAGTGAACAAGTCTACTACGTTTGTTGACACTCGACGGTCCACCGTGTTAGCAATTTTATTTCACATGTTTTCGAAATATTGAAGATCATTTTTCGCAATGTTTCCTGAAAATTGATAAATGTCAAAGCAACGTAGAGCTGTTTGTTCTTGTTCGTATAATAAAATTGAGAATGGAAATGGGGAATGTGTCAAAGAGACAACAACCCGACCATAGAAAAACATACAACAGCAGGACATACATGTATATCAACTGAGCAATAATGTTTGGAACTTAGTTTTAAAAATGATGACAAAGTACCATTATGAAAATATTTTTATTAAGCTGAAATATATATTTATTCTTTACATGTTTAACTTGTTATGTCTTGTAAGATATTTTATTTCTTTCCCGTTTTTTAACATTTGCGTCTGGAAAGTTGAAATGTTTTAACTTAATCATTTGTGTTAATGGTTAAATATAAATTTATAATGAAAATTGTTAAAATTAAATCAATAAAGGAAATTATTGCCCAGTTACAAACACTACCAGGGGATAATCAATGATGATTTCTTTTTGAGTTATATGTTTCAGCACATGTATATTTGACCCCAACTTTAGCCTGGTAAACGTGTTGTCTCCTTGTGAAATATAAAACATATTAAAAATGACTTTCTGCTAAAGTCTTTTATTTATATAAAGTTAAAACCTTCTTACTTCTAACTAGACAACACTCATGTCAGGTTTAATTATTAGGTTTAATTATTATATATATGTGGATGAAAAATAAAAGTCCCCAAACATTAACATGGCAGCAATTGCTTTTACAGCCTTTAAGGCTTTGATTTATATTGGGGAGTGTCTGCACGGACTCGCAGCCAAAGTTGGCCTTCGTACGCTATGCGTACCCACAGGTGTTTGAAATCCTATCAATAACGGGGTATAAATATACCAAACTCGACTATTTCAAACACCTGTGGCGTACCAGCAACCAATTTTCATAATAAACTGTCGTCTGATCATGAATGAATGAAACAAGAGAGATACACGAATATTATTGGTTATTTCATGATTTTGTGACTTAAGTGAAGATAATGGAGGGGGGGGGGGAGGGGGCACACCTATATTGGGACTCTGGGATCAGGTGTTTTTAAGCTCAGAATTTAAGGATTGATCCTTTCAGCATCCAGGAATTTATGTTTTTAAGCCTGGCATTTAGGGGGTCAAGGCCCATCCAACCCCCACCCCACCCCTCTCCTTCAGATAATGGCAATTTTTTTTTTTTTGAATTAATGTTAATGTATTAGATAGAAAAATAGAAATGGAATATAAATGCACATAAAAAGAATAAAATTATACTGAATTTGAATAAATATATGAATATAAGTTAAAAAAACTAAGTGTGAAAGTTATTTTCGAAACAGATTTTTTTTTTTAAAAAGATCTAAAACGACAAAAAGTAAAGTTGGACATTGTTTGAGTGTAAACACAATTTAAAGTAATATGATAAAATTCCATATATCTAAAACTTGATGCATTTGATAATTATATATCCTTTCAGAACTCTGAATTTATTGTTTGCTTCTTCTAATGTTGCACCTGAAATATTTTAAAATATTCATGTTTTCTTATATAGGTTAAAATGAAAATTAAGTGTTATGTATGATGAATAAATTTAAATATATGAATAGATAATCTATTTTATTTATAATCATTAATGTTAAGAAATTAAAATGTTCTTATTTGGTTTCAGTTTTTCTCACTTGTAATGCCTTAATTAATTTTAATTTGACTCTCATCTTAAAAAATATCGTATATTCCATTATTACTTAATATCAATAATTATAATTAATATTTAAAGAAAAATATTCAAAAAGACAACAGGATCATTTCTAGGAAACCACATTTAAGGGACATGAGGCCAAAATAAAAAGATTGTATGTTTGCCCAAACGCGACCGACCCAAAATAAACCCGCCGACTCAAATTCTTTTTTTGACGTTTTTTGGAAGAATTTTTTTTTTCGGATTTATTTTGGGTCCGCTCCGTCATCGTCAAAACTTAATGTTTGTCGTCTTTGCGTTTGAAAGTAATTGTGAATAAGATTAAAAGAAAGCGTATAAGAGACGCAGTTAATCGATATTCGATGTTCTCTGTTTTTATCTTCTGATTTAACGAACGTAAAGAAGTAAAACAAGTGAAGTGGCACTGTTTTTTTACGCTGTAGTTGTTTGTACTACCAAACCCTTACCTATATGCTCAATGTTAATTTCATTGTGTTATCGAATATCTGATAAGAATATTCAGGTAGATTTGTTCAAAACCATGTGCAATCGAATATTTTCAATGTTATTCTGACAGGAAATAGATCCGGAAGTTGCTAATTTACAATCTTGCAAGAAGATTTTGTTTTTACTGAATAAAAAGGAATTATTTCTTGATAAATTGTTGTCTTTAATTATAATCTTCCTTTATCATGTAAATTAGATGACCTTTTATTCAAATAGTTCAAATTTACAAGTCTCATTAGACAGTCAGTACGTTGCTGTTTGGGAGAATTTGATAAAACTATAATGGCTCACAGAATCAGAAATATAATCTTAACTGAATGTAACTCCTTCTGAATAATTTATTGCAATATAAATATAAATCCCTTTTGACAAGAGAAATCTGACTTTTGTCAGAAATATTTTTTCACATGTGCAAAAGTAAAAACATGTTATGGACGCCATATTGGATTTTTATACAATTTGTGAGGAAGCCCCTAGAACCATGACTCTTCAGAAAACGTTAACTTTGTGCAATTACATTTTATCAATAATGATTATTTTCAAAAATTTAAACTTGATTATTTAAAGAAATAAAATTATAACAAATACGTTTTTAGTTTGGAGATTCTACAGAACATGCTTTGATCTATTTATAGCCAAATTAGTTTACCTGTGTGATAATGTAAAATATAAATTTGTTTTCAAAACATAAAAAAGACACAAACTAAGGATGGTAGATAATAATTCATATAAATATTTTAGGACATTTAATCTATTTTAATAGAATTAGGATTTAAAAACTACAAACAAATTTAATCATTACATAATCAGCTGATATTTTTTTAACACAAACATAGTGTTGATGGAACTGTTGAAAATCACTTCACAAATCCAATAGCCCTTTCACAAAGTTAGCAATTGTCAGGGTTATAAACATCTCAGGATTCAAATCATATAGTAGACTAATTTATTTATAGAGGTTTTAAATTCATGGCTTTTGGTTGTCTCTACAAAGGTTTGACAGAGAAAAAAAAAGATATACTGTTTTAAGTTCTTTTAATATTTTCATGCAAATTCGGATAAAAAAAAAAAAAAAGAATTTGCCTACCTACCTACCCACACCCAGTCATCATGGGTCGGGTTTGGGCAAACTGAAATATTTTTAATTGTGGCCTGAGTAAAAATAAAACTGGTATTGAACTTAACATCTCTGTGAGTAATCAATTTTTTTCACCTATTGCGATAATTTCCAGATTCATTCACATTTTATTCCAGATCTGATGACATAAATTATAAAGCCGGAGGCAGGTATGTGTAGCCTATGAAGGCCAATTTGGCTATGTGTACCTGCATGTTGGTACGCGCAGACACTGAAGGTGTCAATTAACCTATAGGCTATACTTGTTAGGCTGACAGCAGTTCTAATGGAAACTCTTTAAACTTATATCTTTGGACATACATTTATGTTTTAAAAATCCAATGCTGAAGACAATATGAATATTGAGCTTTAGGTTCTCATATTAAAGTAACTATATACATATATCTAGCAAGTGGTACAACTCATGTAAACATAAGCCAAACAATCTAGCAAGTGGTATATTTATTCTTGTGTAACTTAACATTTTAAACTAAATTTGAACAGGTGAAAATGTATCATTATTTTTTTTAATGTAACAGTTTTCTTTGCTTAGGCCAAAAAAAAAATATATGTCTGTTTCCTGTTGCCAAGGCAAATAAATCAGGGTTGGAATGGTTGCTAAACATGGTAAAGGTCAGGATTTTTTTTTTTTTTTTTTTTTTTTATAATTTTTTTCAGCACTGTGTTATAATTAGATTTGCAGTCAGTTCAGTGTCATATTTGTTTAGGGTCCTGTACCCCAAAATGAATAAATGTCTTTAAAGAAGCTTTAATTGACTCTCCAGTGCTGACATTTTTTAAACCAGCACATTTGTACTGGGAGCAGCCATTTTGATTGTTTGGGCATAGTAAGATACGGATCTGGATCGGACTGGAAACGATTTTTTTTTCAAAATTTAAAGAAAAAAAAACTAGGGTCAGGGTTTTCAGTCAAGGTCGGCCGGGAACAGGAAACAGACATATTTTTTTTTTGGCCTTGTGTACTTTTAAGGAACACTTTTGTCTATTAAAATATGCAGCTTACGAAAATAACAAAATTTAATTTCAGAACTGCAAGACCGGTAGAATATTACAGAAAATATTTAGTAAGTATTATATGATATTGAACATATTTATTTACAGAACTTGGTATAAAATATGATTTAAAATTTTTCATGATTTTTAGTCGTTTTTTTAAAAAGTATAATAAAACCAGGCAAAAGGTGACTAACAGAAAAAGACACTACAATTACAACTTCTCAAATATGAAATCACTCTTTTCAGTAGAAAGGTAGAAATTTATGACACATTTAAGTTCATTCATCATATTGAAAAAATTGAAGTATGACTGTATGATCTAACAGGAAGTAGGTATCAGACAGAACTGAAAAGCCCACATGTCACAAAACTTATAACTGATAACTGTTAAGCTGCTGAACAATATCAAGTCATTCTAATTAGTTTCTGAGAAAAGTGTGACAGAAATATTTGTGGAGAGATGGGCAATAGAGGTATATAGTATACTTCATCTACATTATTTTGAAATTGAATTAAAAAAAAGTGTAATATGCTAATTGACATATGATGTGAAGCGAAACATAAATTCCTATTGGAATACCCTGTCCATACTTATCTTATGACTGTGCTTTATTAAGTTAAAAAAAAAGAATGATTAACTTCAGTAAGTGACAGTAAAGTGAAGATACATAACCTAATTGCCATCATTGGTAACAGACTTTTCATGTCAGGTTTAACCTTTATAGCCCCATCTATATAAATATGATATAGAAATCTGTATTTGATGTTTTTGATGTATGGTTGTTTTCCTTAGGAACAAGATGTTAGACCTGATGGAAGAGATCTTGGAGAATTTAGAAGAACTGTACTAAACATTGGTTTGTAAATTATATCATTTGTTGTAATACTATTGTGATAATATTCATCATACATCTTTTACATTTCTGATGGGGTAATGCATAAAACACATATTATTTGATGATGGCTGGGGGTGGGGGGGTTGAAGGTATGTTTTATATAAGACCTATGACATGTATGAAGTCAAGACTGTTTTTGAAATCTTCAAAAGTTATTTGTATTGTGAAAACTATTAGGACCTCAATCATCCATGTTTTATTAAAACTAGTACATGGCTGTCCAAAAGGACAGTTTTTTGTTGAGCCTGTAACTTTTTTTGCAGAAAGCTCGACATAGGGATAGTGATCCGGCGGCGGTTATGGCTATGGCGGCGACGTTAGCTCACTTCTTAAAAGCTTTATATTTTAGAAGGTGGAAGACCTGGATGCTTCATACTTTGTATATAGATGCTTAATGTTACGAAGTTTCCGTCAGTCACAGGTCCAATGTCCTTGACCTCATTTTCATGGTTAAGTGACCATTTGAAATTTTTTTTTGTTGTAATGCTGAATTCTCTCTTATTATAAGTAATATGGGGAGGAAGTCCCCTATTACAGTAGAAAATTCAATAAAAAAAAAAAAATCGGGGAAAATTTCCCGAATTTTTCATTGTACTAATGAACTCAAAATCGTTCAATTTTTTTTGTCGCGTTTTTTAATTTCCGGATCTGCGCAGAACACTTAACTCTAATTCCTTCTTCCGGTCTTGTTGTCGTGAGACTTTGATTAGTCTAGTAAAATATAGGAACTCAAGGAACACAATACCAATATATTTCATTTTTAATCATTCTTTGTCTTTGGTATGAATAAACGTTACCTGATGCATTGCGTTTCTTTGTTTACATTGAACATGACGTCATAACTTAAGTAACGTCACAAGTAAAATCCCTAACAACAGAACCAAAATCGGAAACGTTACGGTATTTCCGTTTCTTTTTTTAACAAATATTTAAGTTACAAAAATTAATTTAAACAAACTTCGTCCCCATTCACAGGTAATGCCTGCTTCATATTAGGATAACTATATTTGATATGTGCGTACCTTGCAAGGTCCTCATGTCTGTCAGACAGTTTTCACTTGACCTCAACCTCATTTCATGGATCAGTGAACAAGGTTAATTTTTGGAGGTCAAGTCCATATCTCAGATACTATAAGCAATAGGGCTAGTATATTCCGTGTATGGAAGGACTGTAAGGTGTACATGTCCAACTGGCAGGTGTCATGTGACCATGACCTTATTTTCATGGTTCAGTGGTTATAGTTAAATTTTTGTGTTTTGGTCAGTTTTTCTCATACTATATGCAATAGGTCTACTATATTTGTTGTATGGTATGATTGTAAGGTGTACATGTCTAGCGGGCAGATGGCATGTGACCTTGACCTCATTTTCATGGTTCAGTGGTCAAAGTTAAGTTTTTGAGTTTTGGTCTTTTTTTCTAATACTATATGCCATAGGTCGACTATATTTGGTGTATGGAAATATTTTATGATCTTTATGTCAGTCTCGCAGGTTTTATTTGACCGTGACCTCATTTTTACAGTTCATTGCACAGTGTTAAGTTTTTGTGTTTTGGTCTATTTTTCTTAAACTATAAGTAATGGGTCAACTATATATGTTGTATAGAAGCATTGTTAGCTGTACATGTCTACCTTGCATGGTTCATCTGACCTTGACCTCATTTTCAAAGTTTATTGGTCTTTGTTTAGTTATCTTGGTTAATGTTGAGTTTATGTGACAGTTGTAATAAAGCTTTATACTTAGGACTATCAACATAATATCAATGATAAGAATAGAAGGCGAGACATTTCAGCACTCTTGTTTTTCTAGAATAGCTCTCAGTACTTTTTGGTATACATGAACTTGCTTACTTCTTACAATTGCAATCATTCATTAAAAACAGGTTTTAATTTATAAGGAAAGCAAGGAATTTGATAAATCTCAATGTTTAAGAAGTACATGTATGCCAGGAAAGGTCTGCATATGCTTTAAATAGTGCAAGGTCATGTAAATTTTTACCTTGTTTTATTGTTAGTTTCAAATTTATACCACAGAGTTAAAGTCATATGAAACGAGTGACTGGTGAAAAATAATCTTTATCCAATTCTTGAACCAACACATGTATACATCATAAACTGAGTCTTCTGTGCCCGATTTTATCATTTTTTACGCAACCATCTTGTATAATCGTCAATTTTTTTCTCTATCTGTCTGTTATGAAGTGAAAATATTGCAGCTACTTAAATGTCATGTTTAGAAGCCGAAGTTTACTGATTGACAACTTATAGTAAACAATCAACAATTAAAAGTGGATATTGAGCACGTGTTTAACATGTACAATCAGATAATAGTTTATTTTAAGGACAGATCATTGTGTATTGCAATCACCGAATTTTTACAATGTGTGTCACGCTGAAGTAACTATGCATACGGAAAATATATTGGCCAATTGCTTCCTGGAAACATGCAATTCAAATAAAGTAAACTTCTAAATATGAACAAATTTAAGATTTTTCTTCAGAAAAAAGTAAAGTACCTTAGTTTTATAATGAAAACTATCTATTTAGTTATAAAAATCATATGCATTATTTTTTTTAATTTGAGGTCTCATATGACTTTAATCTTGATTCCTATATTGTGATAATTTGATTCTTTAGGATGTGTGACAACAGCGGATGGATCTGCACTGGTCAAGCTGGGCAATACTACAGTAATGTGTGGTATTAAAGCTGTAAGTACAGAATGAACCAAACATTTTACTTGTTTTTAAGCTAATCAGAATTAAACATCACATTCAAGATAGGTAGGTAAGAAAAATAATCATAGTTAGTCTGTATGGTTTGTTTTGTCTGCACAAGTAATGACTGGGAATATAAAAAATGGGAGAGTTTTCTAATTAAATAATTGTCAGAATATGTGACATTGAAAATTAAACCACTGAGTGTTATTTCAATTTACTGGTATTTATGAATCATTTATGATGTTGGGTAATTGCCATAAGACAACAACCCAATCACACATGTATTGAAAACAAGATATTTTCGGGTCAGTATCTGGTCCTAACCAATACACATATGTCCATAGTGATGATAAATCTCTAATTCATAAATATGATTAGTTATCAGCAAGCTTCTCATAGAATGAAACGTTTTTATTTTGTGTTCAGTGTATACAACCTAAATAATTATCAAAGGTACCAGGCTTATAATTTAATAAGCCAGACACACGTTTCGTATATAAATAAGACTTATCAGTGACGCTCAGATCAAAATAATTATAAAGCCAAACAAGTACAAAGATGAAGAGCATGAATCACCCTTACATAATTAAACGTTGCAGTTCTTTGATTTTTGATATTTTTAGCTCACCTGACCTGAAAGGTCAAGTGAGCTTTTGTCATCACTTTGCGTCTGTCGTCCGTGAACTTTTACAAAAATCTTCTCCTCTGAAACTACTTGGCCAAATTTAACCAAACTTGGCCACATTCATCATTGGGGTATCTAGTTTAAAAAATGTGTGGTGTGACCCTGCCAACCAACCAAGATGGCCGCCATGGGTAAAAATAGAACATAGTGGTAAAATGTATATTTTGTCTTATTACTCTAAAATCAAAGCATTTAGAGCAAATCTGACATGTGGTAAATTAGTGTATAAGGTCAATATATATCTGCCCTCAAATTTTCAGACAAATCGGACAACTCGTTGTTGGGTTGTTGCCCCTTAATTAGTAATTTTAAGGAAATTTTGCAGTTTTTGGTTATTATCTTAAATATTATTAGCTCACCTGGCCCGAAGGGCCAAGTGAGCTATTCCCATCACTTTGCGTCCGTCGTCGTCGTCCGTCGTCCGTCGTCGTCCGTCGTCCGTCGTCGTTAACTTTTACAAAAATCTTCTCCTCTGAAACTACTGGGCCAAATTTAACCAAACTTGACCAAAATCATCATTGGGGTATCTAGTTTAAAAAATGTGTGGCGTGACCCGGTCAACCAACCAAGATGGCCGCCACGGCTAAAAATAGAACATAGGGGTAAAATGCAGTTTTTGGCTTATAACTCAAAAACCAAAGCATTTAGAGCAAATCTGACATGGGGTAAATATGTTTATCAGGTCAAGATCTATCTGCCCTGAAATTTTCAGATGAATCGGTCAACCCGTTGTTGGGTTGCTGCCCCTGAATTGGTCATTTTGAGGAAATTTTGCTGTTTTTGGTTATTATCTTGAATATTATTATAGATAGAGATAAGCTGTAAACAGCAATAATGTTTGGCAAAGTTAGATTTACAAGTAAGTCAACATGACCGAAATGGTCAGTTGACCCCTTTAGGAGTTATTGCCCTTTATAGTCAATTTTTAACCATTTTTCTCAAATCTAAGTAATCTTTTACAAAAATCTTCTCCTCTGAAACTACTGGGCCAAATTAATCCAAACTTGGCCACAATCATCTTTGGGGTATCTAGTTTAAAAAATGTGTGGCGTGACCCGGTCAACCAACCAAGATGGCCGCCACGGCTAAAAATAGAACATAGGGGTAAAATGCAGTTTTTGGCTTATAACTCAAAAACCAAAGCATTTAGAGCAAATCTGATGTGGGGTAAAAATGTTTATCAGGTCAAGATCTATCTGCCCTGAAATTTTCAGATGAATCGGTCAACCTGTTGTTGGGTTGCTGCCCCTGAATTGGTAATTTTGAGGAAATTTTGCCGTTTTTGGTTATTATCTTGAATATTATTATAGATAGAGATAAACTGTAAACAGCAATAATGTTCAGCAAAGTAAGATTTACAAATAAGTCAACATGACGGAAATGGTCAGTTGACCCCTTTAGGAGTTATTGCCCTTTATAGTCAATTTTAACCATTTTTCGTAAATCTTAGTTATCTTTTACAAAAATCTTCTCCTCTGAAACTACTGGGCCAAATTAATTCAAACTTGGCCACAATCATCTTTGAGGTACCTTGTTTGAAAAATGTGTCCGATGACCTGGCCATCCAACCAAGATGGCCACCACGGCTAAAAATAGAACAGGGGTAAAATGTAGTTTTTTGCTTACAACTCTGAAACCAAATCATTTAGAGGAAATCTGACAAGGAGTTTAATTGTTAATCAAGTCAATATATATCTGCCCTGAAATATTCAAATGAATTGGACAACCTGTTGTTGGGTTGCTGCCCTCCAATTGGTAATTTTTAAAGAAATTTTGCTGTTTTTGGTTATTATCTTGAATACTATTATAGATAGCGATAAACTGTAAACAGCGATAATGTTCATCAAAGTAAGATCTACAAATAAGTCCACATGACCTAAATGGTCAATTGACCCCTTAAGGAGTTATTGCCCTTTATAGTCAATTTTTAACAATTTTCATTAATTTGGTAAATTTATGTAAATTTTTACCAAATATTTTTCTCTGTTACTAATGGGCAAAGTTCATTATAGATATAATTGTAAGAAGCAAGAATGTTCAGTAAAGTAAGAACTTCAATCACATCACCATCACCAAAATACAATTTTGTCATGAATCCATTTGTGTCCTTTGTTAAATATGCACATAGACCAAGGTGAGCGACACAGGCTCTTTAGAGCCTCTAGTTATAGATAGAGATAAACTGTAAACAGCAATAATGTTCAGCAAAATGGCCAGTTTACCCCTTAAGGAGTTATTGCCCTATATAGTCATTTTTTAACAATTTTCATAAATTTTTGTAAATTTTTAGAAAATATTTTCAACTGTAATTACTGGGCCAAGTTCATTATAGATAGAGATAATTGTAGCAAGAAGAATGTCCAGTAAAGTAAGATCTGCAACACATCATGATCACCAAAACACAATTTTATCATGAATTTATCTGTGTCCATTGTTTAATATGCACATAGACCAAGGTGAGGGACACAGGCTCTTGAGAGCCTCTAGTTTTGGATAGAAATGCAATGAAATAATGTTGAAAGGAATGTACAAATTTGTATCTAAAATTCATGTTGTATATAATTGATTTATTTGTTTTGTAGGAACTTTGCAAGCCAAAAACAGAAACTCCTAAATGTGGTTTTATAGGTAAATCTTTGCAATGTTGTATAAGATAGTATAAAAAAATGCTGCAGTCTAAAATGGTAACAATAGAAATATAAAGAATACTGAGAGTTCTGGTGTAGTGGTTAGTGCATCGCACTACTTACAAGGGTTCCTGGTTAGATCCCTGTTCCTTATCTGTCACTATATTTTCTTGCTGTTTCTTTGTTTGAGAAAAAAAGTCACTGTTTCAAGTTAACATTATTTTACATTTGTGATAACCACCTCTGTTGGATCAACTAAAAATTTGTACACAAGACAAAGCACATACCATGAAATCGATAACAGTCTGCATGTATATCATAGATAAGATTAATTCACAATAGATAATAACATGATAGGTGTCCATTTGTGGCCTTCAGCTGTTGTCTGATCTTTGTTCAGGTTGTTGTCTCTTTGACACATTCCCTTATTTCCATTCTCAATTTTACACTTGTTAAAAAAACTAAGAAAACACAAAGGAGCAATCAAATAAACAATTCAAAGAAAGGCCCCACCATGACTATTAGAGAAACGACAATCAACAATCAACAACATCCCTTGGTTTCATGTATGTTTTATGCAACAGCTCATTATTTTTATATTGAGTAGAGAATGAAATGTGAGAACTGTTCCAATGCAAGGTTAAAGTCAAACAAACAAAGCAGTGTAACATGATTATATTTTCCAGGTTGCTATTTACAAAATTTAATTTTAACTGACAGGTGTCATGGAAATTGTCTATTCTGTAATAAATGTTAATAGAGTGCCATTACTACTCTGATGAGTTGAGTTACTAAAAAAATAATTCTTTGCCAAATTAAGTATTATACATTTTACGTGTTTATTCATTCTGCCTCTTATGAATAGAAGGAGCTAGTATATATAGATTAGTTGATTTAAAGTATTTGTTCTATGCTTTTAGTGAATGTTAATAACTTAATATTTTACACTGATATCCATTCTTATTTTTCAGTACCAAATGTTGAATTATCTCCCCTTTGTTCTCCACATTTTCGCTCTGGGCCTCCAGGAGAACAAGCACAAGTGATGAGTCAGTTTATGTTAGAAGTTGTTAATCAGTGAGTAGATATTTTAAATATTGAATTATCTCCCCTTTGTTCTCCATATTTTCGCTCTGGGTCTCCAGGAGAACAAGCTCAGGTGATGAGTCAGTTTATGTTAGAAGTTGATAATCAGTGAGTTGATCTTTTAAATGTTTAGATATATATTATGATTGTTATAATGTTTGCACTTCTCCTTTGTTGTCATTGATTCTTTTTCCATGTGCTGAAGGAAATAAATATTTTCATCACACATTTGTCAAGTTTTACATCACATATATATTTGGTCAGCATGTTGACAGTGAGGTGTAATGTATTAGAGCTTTTCTGATCTATCAGACACACACTTCCTGTTTACCAAGTCATTGACTATAAAGTAAGGGTATAATTAGCATGATAATATGTGCAACCTCATGTTTTGTCATTATTTTAATTTTTAAAAAAATGGTTTGAAAATAATAAAGGTATTTTTATTTTTAGCTCAAAATGTGTTGATTTGGAATCATTATGTATTACACCAGGCAAGGTTAGTATCTTTAGAAGTGATATGTATCTAAGGTAATTTTGCTATGTCAATATTTCCACAACCTAGCAGTCTGCACGGTTAGCCACTAGTCCGATGCCTCAGACTAGTAAAATTTCATTCGGACTAGTAAGTTTTTGCAAAAATTTGTTTGGACCAATATGAAAAATGTCAGGATATTGGTCTTCGGACTAGTAGTTGAAAAAGGTTTTGGTGCAGACTGACCTAGGAATCTGTTAGAATATTTGCTAATCTGCTTTGCATTAAACAACAATACTAAATTAGTGTTCATGCTATGGCTGGCTAGACCCTAGCTAGGAATTTCAACAGCAGTTGATAGATAGAATAATATATATCTATAATACTAAAATGACGAGGTCCAATTTGTCAGCCGTCGTCAGGTAAAAACGGCAAATCAAAGAATTCAACTTTATATATAGCTAATATAGGACATTGGTGTTGATTAAAAATTACACCACTCCAGACCCTTTTGCAGTCCACATAATTAATATTGCCAATAATTAACAAGTTCCGGGTCGAATCCTATACTGATACCAATAGTATATTCACCTGTTACCTATTACCTTATCTGTACGTTCCGCATCTAACAGGCGCACCACCATACGGTGTATTTATGATTTTGCTATATACACGGGTCATAACCACAAGGTTGACACTACTAAATTCAACCATTGTCACATTGTTCCCTATTGTAGTATTTTAATCAGTATGACTTTCTAAGATGACAATACGAATATTAAAAATTTGGACTTAAATTAAGGCGTATAGGTACAGTTTTCAATTTGTTAGCCGGCATGACGTAAAAAAGTGAATCAAAGATCAAATAACGAATAAAGGAGAATGCTGTTGATAAAAAAATACTCCATTCCAGGCACTTTTGTTTTCCCAAATAATTAATATTACCAATAATTGATAAGTTCAAGGTCGACGGGTTCAAACAGAAAGCCTTTTAAAGCAGAGAAAACTGTGCATCTTATAATCGGCAGATAATACACATAGTTCTATACTTTAATTCAGTCACTGACCCGCGATATCACGGGTGTGTTCTAGTGCTAATAAAAATTGTTTCTCAATGTCAAAATAGTAGTTATAACTTGATAAATGATAAATTTTGGGAAACATCTGTTTTTGCTAGGATTTCAAAGAAAATTGATATGTAGGTATAATTTTCCATTACAAATTATTTCGTGTGTAAAAAATATTGGCTGCCCACCATTTACAAAAGTGCAAATCCAAAACTATAGTGCCTGGATTTTAACAAAATTTATAGTTATTGAGAACCCATCTTGAACTAATTATTAGTGTCAATTTTTAGGGAAATTTGATTTCCTATGAAAATGACTTGTTTTGTATGCATCAGCCTTACACAAAAATGTGAAAGCAGGCCGTTACTGACATGTCAGATTTGTATATTACAGTTGGTGTGGGTATTGTACTGTGACTTGTTATGCTTGGACTATGATGGTAATGTGACAGACGCTTGTGTTTTAGCATTGTTAGCTGCACTCAAAAATGGTAAGTAAACAAAAGTTATAGCATTACAAAATTATTTTTTTTCATAAATAAAAAAAGACTAGTATTAGGTCATATTTGAAAATTCTGTATACAACCAACTAAGACTAGGAGATTAAGTGCTTTTCATAAGGTGATTGCACCTGTCCATTGTCGTGGCAGTATTCCCGATCCCTAGATCTCTATTAAACCTGAAGTTGAGCATCAACAATCAGTCAGTCTTAATTATTTTTTGGGTAATTAAAGTTCATAAGTTGTCTAAATAATATTCAAATTACATTCAAATCACATCTCAATTAGAAATCTCTTTGTAATTTCAAGTTATTATAAAAATAAGAATATGTGGTATGATTGCCAATGAGATAACTATTCACCAGAGACCAAATGGCATAGAAGTAAGCATCTATACATCACTAAATGGCCTTCAACAATGAGCAAAACCCATACTGCAAAGCAAGCCATTAATGTCCAGAAATGTCAAATGTTAATAAATTCAAACAAGAAATTTTAATAGCCTGATTAAGGAACAAAACAAAAAACTAAAAACAAATATGATGGACAACCACTGAATTACAGACTCCTGACTTTTTTAAGCAATGACTGAAATATTTTTTCTGTCTATGAAGAAATAACATAACAACTTTGGTGCAGACTGAATAACCCGCATAGCGGGTTATTTAAAGTGTGCACCACATTTTTTATGTTATTTTGAATCAGAAAAAATATTACAGTCATTTCTTAAAATTTAATTCTTAAATCCATTTTAAACCGGAGTAAATAATGAAAAAAAACGTTGATGACGTCACGGTTACATGACAAAAGTATGTCTATGGGCTGATAAACAAAACAATGTCAGCCAATCAGAAGATGTGTTACATCAAAAATTAAATTATACTCTAATGAATGCCTTGAAGACAATTAGAAAATTTTAAATAGTAGCTACATTTAACAATTCTGATCAAAAAGAAGCTTATTCAGTTAGGGTAAATGGAGTATACGCATATATGTACATTTGGGATGATTGCACACATGATCATCTATTCATGAGATCAGAAACTCAACAACACACAAAAAACCTACAAATAAACCTTTCCTTAACAATTTGTGGTAGTATTGACTATTGTAGGTAGAAATTGTATATTGACATTTCTTATTGTAGTGACAAAACATAATTTTATCATCATGCAAAGAAAAAAGAAATTGAAAGACATCAATGATAAGTTACTACCTCTAATAAAAAGCATAGTGTGGAATTTTATATCTATTCATTGTTTTTCATTCCATTTTATATTTAGTATGTTTACCAACTATCAGTATAAATGAAGAAACAGACAATCCTGAGACAGACCTAACAAAGAGGGTACCATTACCTATATCATCACAGCCTGTATCATCTACATACGCTATATTTGATGAGTAAGTGATAAATAGGTTCATGTTATTCAAGTGTGTTATAAATTGAAAGATTATTAGGTGTTGTTTCTTTAGATTGTTCCTTTAAATAAATTGAAAGATTTAAACTATATTGCTGGTTGTCAAACAGATTATCCTTATGATGTTCCTTTAAAAAAAAACTATTGTGATTTCTAGGGTTAACCATCTGGAGTCAAACTTGTTCACGAGGTTTTATTTTTGTGTTTTTCTTTTTCCCGAGTCTTATCTTCCTTAAGAAAAAATCACTTCATCTCAAAGTTAGCAAAAATAAACTCCTCTCGAGTCGCGATGGATTCCAACTTTTCATTACACATTTTAGAAAAACTTAAACTTTACCTATGACATAATTGGTAAACAGAACAGATCTCTTTTTTCTTTTTCAACTATGACCTCAAAAGTATGCTGTGACTTCAGTTTGGAAGTTAATATATAAAACTATCAATTGCTGTTTCAACATTTAGGAGAAATTTTATTTATTGTTGCATTTGTAATAATTTAACAATGGCAATGCTATGAGACATGACATAATGTTAGCCTGTGTTAGGAATAAGTTCCATTGATTGATTGATGATGTTTTAACATCTTTTTTGAGGGGGGGGGGGGCAGTTTTTATTGGTGGAGGAAAACAGAGAAAACCAGCAATCTTCCATAGGAACATTAGGAATTAGAAATGTGACAGATAATTAGATTTAAAGAAAGAATTTGTATACCTATTTCTTGAAGTTGCTATTGTGATGGATCAGATAGTTGTGCATGTTGTGTGTTAATACTTTATTTTTGATTTATTTAATTTCAGTAACATCCTATTTGTTGACCCCACAGCTGAGGAAGAGAACTTAGCAACTGGTATTGTAACCATAGTAACAACAGATGATAAATTATGTCTAGTACACAAACCTGGTAACTAACTTACATTTAATCATTAACCATTTTACTGATTTTGAAAGCTTAAAATGAAAATTCTATAAATAAATTGATGAAATTTGTACAGATGTATTCGAAAGAATACATTAACAATTTTTCTCCAAAACAAAAGTGTTTTTTTTCTGTAAGTGGATGATGAAATTAATTTAAACATTTACAAAAAGAAATTATTAAATGATTTGGTGCAGTATAGTGAAGCTACTATATATACCAAAGCCATTCAATTAATAAAATTTATCTTTTATACTCAAATTAGGGGCATTATGTAATTCTGTGATATGATTTTTCTAATTTTAATGTCAAATTGTTGACCCCAAATACTCAGTACACTGAACATAGAAAATGATAGTGCATGGGGGACGTCTGTTTACTAGAATAGACATATTCTTGTTTTATTACGTTTTTGCAAGGAAATCTTTTGAAAATGATGCGACTCTATACAGATAAAATCTTACCACAAAGCACTCTTAACTATAGATTAACCAGCAGTTCAGCAATTTTCATACGACCGCAAAATTTGAAATTTTTTTCGTCATATATTACTATCACGTTGGCGTCGTCGTCTGCGTCGTCGTCGTCGTCAGAGTCCGAATACTTTTAGTTTTCGCACTCTAACTTTAGTAAAAGTGAATAAAAATCTATGAAATTTTAACACAAGGTTTATGACCACAAAAGGAAGGTTGGGATTGATTTTGGGAGTTTTGATCCCAACATTTTAGGAATTAGGGGCCAAAAAGGGCCCAAAAAAGCATTTTCTTGGTTTTCGCACAGTAACTTTAGTTTAAGTAAATAGAAATCTATGAAATTTTGACACAAGGTTTATGACCACAAAAGGAAGGTTGGGATTGATTTTGGAAGTTTTGGTTCTAACAGTTTAGGAATTAGGGGCCAAAAAAGGGCCAAAATAAGCATTATTCTTGGTTTTTGCACAATGACTTTAGTTTAAGTGAATAGAAATCTATGAAATTTAAACACAAGGTTTATGACCATAAAAGGAAGGTTGGTATTGATTTTGGGAGTTTTGGTCCCAACAGTTTAGGAATTTGGGGCCCAAAGGGTCCAAAATTCAACTTTGTTTGATTTCATCAAAAATTGAATAATTGGGGTTCTTTGATATGCCGAATCTAACTGTGTATGTAGATTCTTAATTTTTGGTCCTGTTTTCAAATTGGTTTACATTAAGGTCCAAAGGGTCCAAACTTAAACTTTGTTTGATTTTGACAAAAATTGAATCCTTTGGGTTTGTTGATATGCTGAATCTAAAAATGTACTTAGATTTTTTATTATTGGCCCAGGTTTCAAGTTGGTCCAAATTGGGGTCCAAAATTAAAATTTGTTTGATTTCATCAAAAATTGAATAAATGGGGTTCTTTGATATTCCAAATCTAACTGTGTATGTAGATTCTTAATTTTTGGTCCAGTTTTCAAATTGGTCTACATTAAGGTCCAAAGGGTCCAAACTTAAACTTTGTTTGATTTTGACAAAAATTGAATCTCTTTGGGTTTGTTGATATGCTGAATCTAAAAATGTACTTAGATTTTTAATTATTGGCCCAGTTTTCAAGTTGGTCCAAATCGGGGTCCAAAATTAAACTTTGTTTGATTTCATCAAAAATTGAATAAATGGGGTTCTTTGATATTCCAAATCTAACTGTGTATGTAGATTCTTAATTTTTGGTCCAGTTTTCAAATTGGTTTACATTAAGGTCCAAAGGGTCCAAATCATAATGTGACATAAACCTATGTTGTGTCAACTATTTAATCACAATCCACATTTAAAGCTGTATCAAACATAAAAGTTGTGTCCATACTTGTCCCATCTGTTCAGGGTTCTACATCTGCGGTCGTATAATGCTGCACCCTGCGAAGCAACTGGTTTTCTGTAGTGTTTATATAATGAGATAGTTTTATTTAAATAAACTCATCATAGATACCAGGATTAAAATTTCATACTTACACCAGACGCGTTTTATTAAAGGTTTCCTTATATAACCATGTGAGCTGTTTCTAAATATGACTATTTTCCTTTGTAGGTGGCAGTCCATTACGTCCTGAACAACTAACCAACTGTTTTGACAGATCATTTGACAGAAGTAAAGAAATTAGTAGACTTATAGATGAAACAATACACAGTATAGATAGATGAAATAAAATAGTTGTGCTTCTACATGTACTTTATTATGTTTTGATGGAAATTTTACATTGGAGGATGTGCTGTGGATTCATTTATTTTTGTGGGTACCAATTTTCATGGATTGACGAGAAATAGCATTTTCATGGATATTTGATTTTGTGGTTTTGCCAAAGTCTTCATGTATTCTTCTAGAAAATTTGTAGTTGGTTGTACATTAGAATTACTGGTTCCTACTTCCTAGGTAACCACAAAATCTGCAAAAAATGGTATCCAATAAATAATAATGAATCCTAAGTATTGATTGTTGGTTGTATTTATATAAATAGTTGATCTAAATTAGTTATTTTAGTTACTTTGTAGTATATATTTGCTCATATATTTCATATAGAGAGTAAACTAAATCTCCAAGATTACAATTAGGGATGGAATGTGCTGATGGTGTTCTTCATATGCTTATATTATTTTGTTGTGAACATTTGTAAAAAATTGAGATATAACATAGTTTTTGTCTCGCCTTGATGGAGTCAAAAAGTGAGACATAGGTATGCTGTTTCCGATGTCGGCGAAGGCGTCAACAATGTATTAGTTTGTGATTAGCTCAGTTTTATGGGGAACCACTAGTGGTATATCAATGATAATTGGTATGCTGATGTATTAGCATTGTCACATCTCATTGCCATGAGGATTATTTGGCTCCGCCCCCTCAGTCATGGTCTATTGACTTTGAATGGTTTGCTTACTTTACATGTATTACTTTGTGATTAGGTCAGTTTATGGAGATCCACTTGTGGTACATCAATGATAATTGGTATGCTGATGTATTAGCATTGTCACATCTCATTGCCATGAGGATTATTTGGCTCCGCCCCCTCAGTCATGGTCTATTGACTTTGATTGGTTTGCTTACATTACATGTATTAGTTTGTGATAAGGTCAGTTTATGGGGATCCATTGTGGTAGTCATTGATATTTGGTTTGCAATTGTATTAGCATTAATTGGCACAATTCATTGCCAAAATTACAAAAAGGCGAGACATATCTCTGTGATAACAGTTTATTTTATTTATGGATAACAAATTTTGAGAACCATGTTTTGAGCTAGGATTTCAACAAAACCTGATATATATGTGTATTCTATTTCAATTGATTCCCAGTATACATTTTTTTCTGTCAGCAATTAAAACCTTTAAATTCATAGATATCTCTTATGATTCAGTAGAAAATGATGATTTTCATGTACCAAAAGGATATCTCTTGTGCATGACATATTATAGTATTGAAGAAGAATTTTAAAATTACCTGAACATACAGATTCATGAATACTGATTACTCTACACCAGAGAGGGAAGGTTTCTGTACAAAAAAAAGATATCTTTTTTATTATCAGTTATTCGAAAATAATAGTTATAGTACTGATGTAAAATGGTCCTGTATAAGATTTCATCAGGCATGATTTAGACCAAAAGTTCTGGAGGCTTTACCTAGGCATGATTTAGACCAAAAGTTCTGGATGCTTTATTAGGCATGATCGAGACCAAAAGTTCTGGAATCTTTATCAGGCATGACCCAGACCAGAAGTTCTGGAATCTTTATCAGACATGATTGAGACAAGAAGTTCTGGATGCTTTATCAGGCATGATCGAGACGAGAAGTTGTGGATGCTTTATAAGGCATGCCCCAGACCAAAAGTTATGGAAGCTTTATAAGGCATGCTCTAGACCAAAAGTTTAGGAAGCATTCTCGGGCATGATCTAGACCAAAAGTTCCGGAAGCTTTATCAGACATGATCTAGACCAAAAGTTATGGATGCTTTATCAGGCATGATCGAGACAAGAAGTTCTTGAAGCTTCATCAGGCATGATCTAGACCAAAAGTTCTGAAAGCTTTACCAGCCATGCTCTAGAAAAGAAGTTCTGAAAGCCTTATCACGTATGCCCCAGACAAGAAGTTCTGGAAGCTTTATTAGGCATGACCGAGACAAGAAGTTCTGGAACCTTTATTAGGCATAATCTTGACCAAAAGTTCTGGAAGTTTTATCAGGCATGATCTTGACCAATAGTTCTGGATGCTTTATCTGGCATGATCGAGACAAGAAGTTCTTGAAGCTTTATCTGGCATACCCTAGACAAGAAGTTCTGGATGCTTTATCTGGCATGCCCTAGACAAGAAGTTCTGGATGCTTTATCTGGCATGCCCTAGACAAGAAGTTCTGGATGCTTTATCTGGCATGCCCTAGACAAGAAGTTCTGGATGCTTTATCTGGCATACCCTAGACAAGAAGTTCTGGATGCTTTATCTGGCATGCCCTAGACAAGAAGTTCTGGATGCTTTATCGGGCATGATTGAGACCAAAAGTTCTGGAAGCTTTATCAGGCATGCTCTAGACAAGAAGTTCTGAAAGCCTTATTAGGCATGCCCCAGACAATAAGTTCTGGAAGCTTTATTAGGCATGATCGAGACAAGAAGTTCTGAAAGCTTTATCAGGCATGATCTAGACCAATAGTTCTGAAAGCTGCAAAATTCTGAAGAAATTGAGCCAAAACAGAACATCCAAATTAATGTAAGATCGTCTCTGGGGACAATGGCTTAGGGCATGGACCTTGTTAAAAGCGCACATGTTCTAAAAGGCCAAGTGAGCTATTTTCATCATATGGTGTCTCTTTTGCAAACAATCTTTTCTGAAACTACTGGGCTTAATTTAATTAAACTTGGCCACAATTATCGTTCGGTTTTCAAGATGGTCAAATAATCCGAACATCTTAAAATGACTCCTTCAAAGACAAATCTAACAGGACAAACAATACAGAAGATAGAAAGAAACGGAACAGTAAAAAATAACAGCAGTACAATATTAACAAAAATGTGCTTTCAGTAATGAATTGTATTTTAGACTGCAATGTTGGAGAGAATCCATTGTTGAAGAAGCACATAGACATAGGTGAACTATACATCTAGTTACATTTTGGGGTTTTATCTTTAGTAGATATTCTTTAAAATTTTACCTCCCGAATTTTGATTAGTTACAACTCCCGAATTCTGATCAGTTCAAAAAGTTATTAACAAGTGTAAAAAGACCTTCTGAATTCATGCATTGAATAGTTAGTCTATTTCATATTCAGTTTGAGTTTATAAGATTTTAAGCCACTGAGGAGTGAAAATACAAACTTTCTAGATAACTGAGTAAATGAACTATAAAATTTAGAAAGAAAATGGGGAATGTGTCAAAGAGACAACAACCCGACCATAGAGAAGACAACAACAGAAGGTCCCCAACAGGTCTGCAATGCAGCGAGAAATTCCCGCACCCGGAGGCGTCCTTCAGCTGGCCCCTTAACAAATAAATAAACTAGTTCAGGGACAATGAACGCCATACTAAACTCCAAATTGTACACAAGAAACTAAAGTTAAGAATGGTTTAAGACTAACAAAGGCCAGAGGCTCCTGATTTGGTACAGGTGCGAAATTGCGCCGGGGTTAAACATGTTTATGAGATCTCAACCCTCCCCTATACTTCTAGCCAATGCAGAAAAGAACACGCATATCAATACGCACATTAAAATTCAATTCAAGAGAAGTCCGAGTCTTATGTCAGAAGATGTAACCAAAGAAAATAAACAAAATGACAATAATACATAAATAACAAACCACCAACATAATTCATAATTGAATATGATAGTCTTTTTAAGTTGAAAACAAGTCCTAATCTAGATAAGTTTTACAGCGCTTTTATGGGTTGATTGACCCGAATGAAATGTATCTTTCACATGTGCAGATGACGGATATGTTCCAATTGTTATCTTAATTAATCCCGTTTCTAATTTCCTCGAATCTGAGTAACCGAATTAGACTTATCACCGGTTTTGTACTTAAACGTACATCATGACAGGTGCCATATGTGGAGCTGAATCAGCTTGCCCTTCCGAAGCACCTGAGATAACCCCATGTCATGTGTAGTGTTTTGTGTACTGTTGTTGTTCTTAGTCCTGGCGTTGTCAGTTTATTCTCGTCTTATTAGTTCGAAAATTCCTTTTTATCTTTCGCTTCTCTTTGATAATATATTGCACATTATATGTCAAGGGTGAAAGTTTTCCCTACCTCGAAAATAATTTAAGTAGAGAAGCAGCATGTATGAACTACAGCTACTGTACAAAAGAGTACAACATACGAGGACATATGTAGTACGGAAAAAACTCAAATGCGCAACAACCGTGGCATTGAAATCAGTTGAGCTTTTAATTCAAGAAAATAATTTATGAACTGCAAATTTAGCAGCAGATATGTTATATTAATGATTTCAATGTTGAAGCATTACGGTCATTGTGTTCTGATTGAACGCTGCATATACTTGGAAATACAATCAATCAATATAAAAATAAGGAGATGTGGTATAATTGCTAATGAAACAACTTTTCACCAAAGTTCAAATGTTGTGGATGTAGGCAATTATTGGCCACCGGACGGCCTTCAACAATGAGAAAAATCAACCACATGTTGTCTGCTTTAAAAGGCCACGACACGATTAATTTTTTGTATATCAATACAGTGGCGGATCCAGACGAGGAATGAATCCCCTTTTTAACGATCAAAGCATATGAATGGAAACATATGGTTTGAACCCCCCCTTTTCATCTTGGGTTTAAAATAACTCAATCCCAGTCTAATATATAAGAGCGTCAGAATTTAGATGTCTACTGTCAAAATATGGATTCAGCCGAATATAAATCAAGGACGTCATGTTAGAATTAAGAAATAATTGATGGGGGCTGGAATATATCGTGATTTTACCACGGGTTGGCCCTTTATGACAAATATTTTACCCTATGGCGATAGCGAGGGGTAAAATATCGGCACAAAGGGACAACCCGTGGTAAAATCTAGATATATTCAAGCCCCATGAATTATTTCGATTCTAATAAGACAAATACGGCAATTCTTTTGGATCGAAGCGCTCTAGGTGTAGGCAAATATTTGCCGTTCCCATAAATTAACGCACTTTTAGATTGGCGGTAAAGAACGGAGCAAACAGAATTAGTGACATGCTCAAACTATTTACAATAACATATTTAGATAGATTTTGATGAATTTTAATGATATTTTTTTTTATATATCTTCTATGTACATAAAAAAGGGCTTATACCACATTTTAGCATCGTTTGTTAACGTTTCCTTGTTGTGATGATTTTCGTTATCAGCAGCATGTATTTTCCCGTAAAATGCTTAAATTATTACGTCATCATTCTATGACGTCGTGTACTTCATTCATAAACAATCATATGACGTGGGAGTACAATCGGAACAGCCCAACCAATATATTTATATTTTACCCACTCAAAGCGTTTGAAGGACGTCATGTTAGAATTTATGATATATACTATCTTTGTGTTGAATGATGCTCGTTAAGACATTTTACCGGTATATTAAATCGAATAATGAAACAATAAAATATCAGAAAAAGTGTTTAATTGTGTCATACAATCAATTAGAGATTATATATAATATGAACTATGATCGAACTATGCATTAAGTTCTAAATCATACATTTACAACTAAACCTATCTTTATGTCAAGCTTTTGTACCTGATTATTGCAAATTGATTTCTTTTATCATCTCTTTATCAATATTTAAAATAAAATTGGTTGAATTTTGTTTTCTGTCCAGTGACACATATTTCAATCATGTTCAGAACGAATATAAAAATGAGGAGTATATGGTATGATTGCATGCGAGTATATCCACCAGAGTTCAAATAAAATGAATGAACGCAATTAAAGGTTATCGTGCGGTCGTCGGCGATTAGAAAAAAAACCATACCGTATGCCGGTATAGTCAGCTTTATTATGCCCCGACTTGACAAAACAAGAAAACTATACCATGTATACTGAACAGCCTATTAAATTTATAACTGTCAGGCACATATTAAATAATTAATGTAGCCGGGTTTAAACATAATTGTACGCTAACAAAATGATCGTCAGACGAGTAACAAATAATTAAGTTGATAAACATGATAAAAACGCCACTTCGTTCATGCCTAAAAGATCCCGAAACAACCTATACACACCTCAAAATGAAAGACTAATTAAATCTCATCTACAACATGTGTTTATAAGTTAAAAACCTGCAAAAAGGTCAAAAGTTTAAAAAAAAAATATCACATTAAAATACTTTTCTTGGAATCTTTCTGAATATCTTAGTTTGCATCTATTTTTAAAATGATTTAAGTTTAGTTTCTATAAATATAAATCTATGTTTAAACCAGGATGTTATTTGCGATTGAGAGTAATTAACCAACAAACATGATATGAAAGGTAGGCATTGACCTTTGATCATGAAATAATTCATGACACATTCATTAGCTGTTCTTTCATGTCTTAGTCAACCATGTTTAATATCATTCATCTTTATTTCTAGTTTTCGTTTTATTTTCCTTCTTTCCTTCTGTTACAGTAGTGTAATGGCGGAGAAACTTTCTAAACAATATGGGGTAATGTATTAACACTTCTTTGTAGGTTTTTAAAAATTTTAGTTCATTGATAGGTTTCGGAGATTGGTGTGACTTCCATATTTATTGAACTAGTACACATTTTGTTAAGTGTCCAGCAGAAGCCCACCTCTGGATATTTTAAATCTTTTTACATATCTGTTGAAAGACCCATTAATCATATTGATGACCTTGGTCTGTTTTCAGCTCTCTGCATGGTCTTGTTGTTGTCTCTTTGACACACTCCCAATTTCCATTCTCAATTTTACACATGTCTGTGTTTTTGTATTGGGCTGCATAGAGTTTTGTGAACATGGTGAATGGGTTACACATTTGATATAATCATTATTTATAAGAGGAAAGATTAAAGATCTAAACATGATGATGATAATGATGGTGTATGGCTGAGAAAGCGGCAAATTAAATGAATGTTATACTTTTGTATATGTCTCAAATAGCTCTGTTGAGCTTGTGTTTGTAATGTTTCATATAGTCTCGAACTGAAATTAAAATTTTCCATTTTCTATTGTACTCTATTTTCTATATTTCTAATCAGGATAACACATGTTTTAAAACGTATTTTTCGGTCTATGCATCCGTTCGTGCGTCTATCCGTTCTTTCGTATATTTCGCATCTTATAAGAACATGGTTTATTAGGATATTAATTGTTGCCGCAAGTCTGCATGTAGTAATTCACTTTTCTGTCCTATTTTTTGTTAATTGTTTTGATATAAATAAGACCTTTCATTTTGTCATGTCGGGACCCATTAAAAATGATCTATTTAAACGGTGCGTATGGGTTTTTCTCATGCTGAAGACATTTAGGGTTACCTTTAGTTGCTTTAATCCACTTCTTTTGAATTCTGGTTGAAAATGACCTCTCAACCATGCCACATTTCCTTATTCATATAAAATTGAGAATGGAAATGGGGAATGTATCAAAGAGACAACAACCCGATCATAGAAAAAACAACAGCAGAAGGTCACCAACAGGTCTTCAATGTAACGAGAAATTCCCGCACCCGGAGGCGTCCTACAGATGGCCCCTACACAAATATATACTAGTTCAGTGATAATGAACGCCATACTAATTTCCAAATTGTACACAAGAAACTAAAATTAAAATAATACAAGACTAACAAAAACCAGAGGCTCCTGACTTGGGACAGGTGCAAAAATGCGGCGTGGTTAAACAATGTAGAAAAGTAAACGCATAACAATACGTACATTTAAAAATTCAATTCAAGAGAAGTCCGAGTCTGATGTCAGAAGATATAACCATAGAAAATAAACAAAATGACAATTATACATAAATAACAACAGACTAACTAACAGTTAACTGACATGCCAGCTCCAGACTTCAATTAAACTGATTGAAAGATTATGATTTCATCATATGAATATCAGGCACAATCCTTCCCGTTAGGGGTTTAGTATCATTCCATCATAACATATATGAGAAGAAAATAACCCGTGTCATGCCAACAACTGGTTTTTGAATAAATGTATTTAGTTCCGATGCAAAGACCCTATAAGTGAATCAATATTAACGCTAACATATGCAATCTTTAATGACCTGACAACAGTATCGTAACTATATCCCTTCTTAATAAGTCTATTTAAAGGTTTTGTTAGTTTCTGCGGTGAATACTGACATTTTTGTGCTCTATAAAGAATATTTCCATAAAAAAATTGATGTGAAATACCTAAACGTATAAGAAGTCTGCATGTTGAGCTATATTTACGAATGATGTCCTTATACCGATGATACAATTTAGTAAATGTTTTGACTAATTTGTGATATAGAAAACCCGGCCTGGTGTTATAATTTTTCAGCGAGCGAATAGTACAAGTTGAGAGATATAAACTCCGTACAAGTTGAGATATATAAACTCCGTACAAGTTGAGATATATACACAACATCGTATATATGTCGTGTACAAGTTGCGATTTTGTACAGGTTATAACATGTACAAAAATAGTGTACATGTTATAACTTGTATAATGCAAAAATACAAGTTATAAAATGTACAAAAGTACCTCATACATGTTATAACCTGTACAAAATATTGCTTAAAAATGGTTTTAACTTGTACAAAATTTAAGATAAATCTTATAGAAGTAAAATTTACATTTAAATTCACCAATGCATAAAGAGCAACAATAAATAGGCCAGAACATGTTTCATGACTTATGTTAGCAAAATGTTTTGACCATATAATATCTCAATGACAATTACATTAGACATTAGTAACTAAATTCTACCAAAAAATTTAAGAACATTGCCTAAAAATTTCAGCATGACTTATGTAAATTGATAACTCAATTTTTTTTATTAACTATAAGACCCTCGCTGAAGAGACATGTATTGTCGAAATGCGCATCTGGTGTAATAAAATTGGTACCGTTAATTTTATTGCATGAGGCGAATGTCATTTTGATGTTTTAAACATATAATCCTCTACTTTGAAAGCATGTATTTGTGGCCTTTGGGTGATGTTTGCTCCATGGGCGGGTTGTTGTTTTTTTTAGACACATACCCCATTTCCATTCCCAATTCTATTTGTTGTCACATCTATCCTGGCCATCCTCTTATGTCTTTTAGTGTCAACTAAAATGAAAGTATTTTGTCTATTGCCTTCAATTATAGTTTATCAAATAAAGATATGTCCATAGAAAGTCATAAGAGGATCATAAGACATGTCCTTAAGAAATATCTTATGACAGGTCTTAGGAATGCTTCGTAATACCGACCCATGGACATTAACTGTATCAAAAAAGGGCAAATGAAATTGAGAATGGAAATGGGGAATGTGTCAAAGAGACAACAACTCGACCGTAGAAAAAAACAACAGCAAAAGGTCACCAACAGGTCTTCAATGTAGCGAGTAATTCCCGCACCCGGAGGCGTCCTTCAGCTGGCCCCTAAACAAATATATACTAGTTCAGTGATATTCCTTCATATAAACACACTTCCATGAAGGAATAATAAAAAAATTATGAACATATTATTGAGGTTAATAACATCTGTTGCGATAATAGAAACATATCCTTATTTTTTTAAATTTTGTACAAGTTAAAACCATTTTTAAGCAATATTTTGTACAGGTTATAACATGAACGAGGTACTTTTGTACATGTTATAACTTGTATTTTTGCATCATACAAGTTATAACATGTACACTATTTTTGTACATGTTATAACCTGTACAAAATCGCAACTTGTACACGACATATATATATATAGTATATACATGTATAACACTATGCGTACATGTCCACCTCTGTTCTATGTGATGATCATTTGATTTTCGGAGGATTTGGGAAGGAGGAAATGATTTATCTGGCCTACACAATACTAAAGGTCATTATAGATCTATTGTATGTTGACGATATTAGTATTAACAAAGGTGATGTCATCAATCCAGAAATATTTGTAAAAAAGAAATTGATACAGACTCCTTCACTGGTTTGCTAAATGCATAGCTTACAGAGAATTTCCTCCATCTCACAGAAATAATGTGACGGGGTAGAGCATGTTTGTAAGCGCTCAACGTGTGATTATTTTTTTTTTAATTTTAGGAGAAATAAGCGTAAACAACATCAAGCTCAAAATCAGACGATAAGCAGGAATACCGATAACAATATGGTAAGGGCTATATATCGGAAAGACTTTATAGCGTAGATCTATCTCATGCCAAGATAAATTTTCTAGTATTTCTAGAAATGAAATTTTTTTTTTTTTATCTGCCTGCAATACCACGTTTTGCAAGTATTCCCAAACCGGTGTTAACTCAAATGAACAAGATTTTTGCTTGAAAACTTTGAGTAATATGGGAAAGGGGAGATGGGTTGTGATAAGATTCTTCTTTGTCATAAACCTTACTGGCTTTTAACTTTTGTTTAATTAAAAATATGTTCATTATAACATCGGAAGCCATCATAATTGTCAATTTCTTTAGAACCGTTGATTTTTTTGAAAAAAAAATATATCCTTGTTACCGATTTTGAAATTACTTGTGAATAGAGCATGATATGAAAAATACTTGTTTTCATTCTAACAATATGCAACAGGAAAATTCGGAACCCCCGGTCAAAACGAACCTTTAAGATACGTTTGATTGGAAAATATTCTGATTTGATAAAGACAATATTTGATATGAATCAACAGTGTCACGATCCAAACTGTACACATAAACGTATGTTACTTTCAAAATGATTTTACTTTTAAAATTTACTATAGGACAGCAGCAGTAATATCTATTTTGAACAAAATGTTTAAATTTCAATTGTGACTTCATGCATGTGCACTACATTGACTTATTATACATATGCCGGTTTATAATTATCATATAACCCGCTTCTACGGTTTTAAACATATGTCAAATACTCTAATAGTACCATATCGACTTATTATTACATTTGACCATCAGTGAACATTGCATTTGAATGAATTTGAAGTATGCCATGGACAAGCATTTATTGAACTGCTGTAAAAATGGTATGATGACCAAAAGTACTGTACACATGATTCGGTAATAGGACCGAAAAGGGCCTCAATAAAACAGTTGAATCGTCTTAGATCATTTTAGTTGGAGACATTTTTAACCTAGAACTTAACAGTATTAACATAGCACTTAATTTGGGAATTGAAAAGTAACTAACGAAACAAGCCAATAAAGTTACGCCCGTTCTGAAGCATTGGCTTCCGAGCTAATGATACACTTTGGGAATGTTTAAAAGTTCACAATTGATGGTTAAATAAAGGATTTAAACATTTTTTTTTCGCACAAAACACGAATTTTGAATAACATAAAATTGAAACAACCTCGACGTTCTATCTATGATTGATATTAAAAAAACACCATGGCACCCCCTGTACATTGATATCACATGTTTATAATAACTGATATTGGTGTTCACAGTAAGTTATTCACTTCATATTTTCATTTTATTTAGAGCGATGAAAGTCTGATATGTGTAGAAGAAGAGACCGTGTCTATGAAGAGGAGGAAAATAGACATTCAGAATGTACCTTTACAGTACGTTTAATTGATTGGTTTACAATTCTACACATTAATTCACATGGTCGAATTTAAATAAACTTCACAGTCTATTCCACACGATATGGTTCGAAGTTTTCAGTTTTAATTATCAATGAGTGGGTTATGTTACTGCATGTTAATTATCTAATGGTTTGGTTGTTATCACCATATTGTGACTAGGAAAGGTTTTGAGGCTTCAAATTTAGGTGAAAACACTTTGATGGAGCGTTGGTGAAAATTGCTATTGGTTGAATTAAAATACAAAGATGAGCACTATGCTAGAGGCGAGGTACAATTCAATTTACAAACATCACATTTTAAAAAAATGCCGGTGAGAGAAAATGAATGCAGATGCCGTTATATGTAACGTTTATTGAGAAATGAAGTGATTTCCAACTGGTACACACATGCAATTGTCAATGTCATCCTCAGACGAGCTTCATTATGCACCTTAATTATAACAGCGAGTGTTTTACTGTCAGATAAAACGTTCTATGAATATTTTCTATTACAAAAATGATTTACTAACTGCTTTCAAAAAAAGATTTAAAAAAAAAAAAGAAAACCGAAGCATACACTTGATTTCAAATTTTTGTTAGTTTCCAGATGGTTTAAAAACTTTTCAGTTTTCTGTCCATTTTTAGTCACTGTGATTAATATTGAGATACAAGAAAACACAATTTTGTTTATTTTTCAACCTGTAAATTCAGATTGAATGAACATAATCAACAATAAGTCTATTAAAAATTTTATATTGTAGAGCGGTTTTGCTTGAACCTTATAGAAGAATTTGGAAATGGTTGATGTCGACATTTCCCTTCAGGTACCAATTTTGACATTTTAAAGTAGTACCTCTCATGATTTCACTTTTTGCAATAAAGTTTCACTTTTTGCAATTGCAATAAAGGGATGCCAATTAAGCAATTCACGCTACATCTAACTATTAGTTTACAAGTTGGGGTCGTCACGGTTATCGTTTTTGTCTCTTTCTTATTTTCTTTCTCTAACAGCTTTGTTGGACCAATATATTCTGGAATCAGATCTTTATCAACCCTAATGTAGTGACTTACTATGATCATGGAACCATTTAAGTTTGACCATGGAAGTATTAAATTGACAATATAATACTTCCATGGTTGACAATATAATACTTCCATGGTTTGACTTATTATATAAGTGAATAAGACAAAAGTTTCTCCAACTTTCCAATAATGTCCTCTCTTATAGACACAAATATAGCACTATTATGTTCTCCATGCCTGTGGTGATTTCCCAGTCCCTTTAGGGTATTAGTTCCAGGTTTGCTGCATTTTATACATTAACAAAACCACATTGTGAACATCTAACTAAGGAGCTTCACAAATATCTACGAGAACGGGTAAATGTTTACTTTCTGCAAACCGTTTTTTTGGAAACATAAATGTACGATGAACTTTAAACGTGAAAGGAACTACACTGGACACCTTGTTTCATTCAACCTTTACATTATATCTGTACCCTGAGTATAAGTCAAATTGCAGCATTTATAAACTGACTATTTACATTCAAAAAGGATTATGCTAATTACGCTAATGTCAAAGCAGATGTAACGTCCGTTACCAAAGTTTATTTGGTCTTGTATTCTTTCATATAAAAAAGTAAACAGATATAGTGTTAATATTTGGGTTCAGTGATATTGAAATCATGGAAGGCATGCAGATTTACAAAACATCTAGTTATCCTTTCACCGTTACACTCAGTTTTGGGATCTTGAATAATGTATATTGACCATTTGATATTGACTTACATGTACATGTGTAAGAGTAGCTGTTACTGTTTACTAAGGTAGCAAAATACTATTTTGTAGGTATTTAGGAAGATGTATATTAATACGTTGCTGTAAACGTGTTTTACACTGTTGGGGCTTTTCACGTTGGCTAAGGTAATGTTTATTAGACTGTGTATGTGCATCCATCGAGTCACCCTTTGCTATGTGGTTTGTTCTTCCTGCTTCAAAAATACTTCGGGTTTTGGTATTTTTGTTATTATATTCTTTCCTTTACTGCTCGACTGATATCTTATTCGTAACAATAGTTAAAATCAAAGAATGTATATTGATTGCTAATATGTGACACTTTACTTTCCGATGGGCAAGTATAATAACAATTACAGATACATTTTTACTCGTCAACAATTGATTATGTGAAATTCTACATTTTGCATTAAAATCAAGATTAATAACGAATTTATTTACAAATTCAGAAAAAAAGAAAAAAAAGAAATGGTCCTAACTTTACATTATTGGATTCTGCATGTTAGAATACCCTTTTCACATTTGCAAACATGTATAAACACGCCAATAATTATATTTGAATGTTTGCATAAATTGCATGCGTATATTGGGGATTTCGAATCTGTTCAACGTTTTGAGTCTTCTACCCTATAAAGGCTATATACCACTTTGCCTCATATTCTTATTAAGAAAAAAATCACACATTTAACTAAATAGGCATTAAAAAGTCAGAATGCGAATGCATATGTTCAAACACATTTTTAAGTAGCAACAAGCAATAGAACTATGTCAATTGGACATGCTTTGATACCCTGAGATCACCCCTAGTTTTTGGTGGGGTTCGTGTTGTTTATTCTTTAGTTTTCTATGTTGTGTCATGTGTTCTATTGTTTTTCTGTTTGTCTTTTTCATTTTTAGCTATGGCGTTGTCAGTTTGTTTCAGATTTATGAGTTTGACTGTCCCTTTGGTATCTTTCGTCCCTCTTTTGATACCATATCTGCCCTTGCATTTATACTAGATAACTTTTTTGTTCGCTTTGAAGATTTCGTATATCTTCAAGTTATCGGAATTCCAATGGAGACTAACTGTGCACCACTTATCGCGGACCTGTTTTTGTATTGTTATGAGTTACAATTTATGACTAAAATCAGCAAAGACCCATCGAAACAACATTTGATCGAAAATTGAATAATGCTTTAAGAGTTTTGAATGATTTAATTGCTCTCAATAATGACAACTTCAGTATGTATACTAAAGAAATTTATTCTGTTGAACTAACTTCAAATAAAGCTAATACTGACAATGACCACTGCCCTTCCTCGAATTTGATATCTATATCATTAACGGGAAGCTTAATATTAAAAATTATGATAAAAGAGAGGATTTTTCATTTCCTATCGTTAATTATCAATTTTTAGATGATGACGTTCCCTTGTAACCATCTTATGGTGTTTATATATCTCAACTTGTACGATTTGTTCGTGTTTGTAACACTGTATTAGATTTAAGCAAGATAAATTAATGTATTACTGAAAAATTATTACACAAGGGTTTTTGTTATCACAAACTAGTCAAAACATTTACTAAATTTTATCATCGGTACAAGGATATCATTCGTATTATAACTCAACATGTAGACATCTTATACGTCCAGGTATTTCACATCCAATCGTTTATGGTAATATTCTTTACAAAGCACACAACTGTCAGTATTCACCTCAAACTCTAACAAAACCTTTAAACAGACTTATTAAGAAGGGATATAGTTACGATACTGTTGTAAGGTCTTTAAAGATTGCATATTTTGGCTTTGATAATGATTCACTTATAGGGTCTTTGCATCGGAATTAAACATATTTATTCTAAAACCAGTTGTTGGCATAACACGGGTTATGTTCTTTCATATATTTTATATGATGGTATAATACTAAACCCCTTACGGGAGGGATTGTGTTTGATATTCATATGATGAAGAACTATTCTTTCAATCAGTTTAATTGAGGTATGGAGCTGGCATGTCAGTAACTGCTAGTAGTCCTTTGTTAATTTATGTATTATTGTCATTTTGTTTAGTTTCTTTTGTTACCTTTTCAGACATCGGACTCGGACTTCTCTTAAACTAAGTTTTACTATGCGTATTGTTGTGCGTTTTTTTTTTACATTGGTTAGAGGTATAGGGGGAGGGTTGAGATCTAAAAAAAATGTTTAACCCCTCCGAATGTTTGCGCCTGTCCCAAGTCAGGAGCCTATGGCTTTTGTTAGTCTTGTAAGATTTTTAATTATAGTTTCTTGTGTATATTCGGAGTTTAGTATGACGTTCATTGTCACTGAACTAGTAACATATTTGTTAAGGGGCCAGCAGAAGGACATCCTTTGTGCGGGAGTTTCCCGCTGCATCGAAGACCCTTTAGTGGCCTTCGGCTGTTGTCTGTTCTTTGGTCGTGTTGTTTTCTCTTTGACACATTCCCTATTTCCATTCTCAGTTTTATTGAAGAAAGTAATGATAATGAAATTATAGAATTATTTAATTTTTTAATTTAATTTTACAATGCTTTATTTACATTTCTTTAGGAAAAGAACACAATTAATGGACAGCGAAAATGATGATCCGTAAGTATAGTAGTAAAAATGGTACATACTTTATACATTTTCTTTATCACTTTATAGTTATTTCGTTAAGTGAGGATCGAATTGACACTGTAGTCAGATTTGATTGCATATGTTTGAATATACTCCTCGTTAATTATAATCATAATACGGAACAATATTGACCTAAAATAAGAAGACAGGTTCCAATGACAGGTTTATATACCTGAACTCATATCATAGAAAAGAATGGATATTTTAATCCATCCATGACACATCAAATAAACACAAACAGCAAAGTAAAAGCGATTTTATTGCTTTACTTTGTCTCAAAGTCACAGTCAGGTCTTCTACACGGAGCAAAAAAATCTGACTTACTCCAACTTTAAGACGGTTCATAGCACCGGATTGAGCGGGATTCTTTGACCCCAACTCAGGCCCAGTCAAAGAGAATATATAAGTACTATATACTATATATTTAAATGAAAATAATTCTTATGCATTGGTATAAATATTAAACTATTTAGAATATAATTGGTAATTTAGGTATCAAATGAAAGGTAAGGACAAATGATCCTTGTAGACATCATCTTTTGTGATTTTACTTTTGATTGATTATTTTGAATAAAACAATTCTTTATCAATGAATTCAAAAAGTGAAGGAATAACATTGCCTGTTCTTTAGATATGAATTCATAATCTTGGAAATGTAGTTCCAATAATTCATTGATATATTTCCAGATATCATCACTTGCAATAAATTAAGGCACATATAAAAACCCTATATGTGGGTTATTCGTCAATGAGACAGCAATTTAAACAACCAATAGACACCATGAGATCAACAAGAAGCCATTCATAGACAGATATATGAGAATAACTAGTCAGTAATCTGCATTATATAACATTCAATGTTGAAGCTTTATTCACAAGAAAATTCAAAACGAAAACGGAATAAAAAAGATTCATCATAGATATCAGGTTATTAAATTTCGAACACCTGACAAGACTTTCAACTTCAAAAGACTCATCAGTTGCGTTCGAATACAAGAAAATTTGAAAGGCACACATGTGCATAGCGAGTTGCAATAAGTACAATAACAAAAACTATTAATTGAAAATTTTAATCAGAACTATTTAAATAATGTCTTGCAAATGGTTATGACTGTGGCTGAAAACTACTATTTCCGATACCTACTAATGAATATTTAGCTATTTCTAAATGTTTTACTTAATTGATATTTTTCGCCAGAGCGGGATTAAACTTTTTCTATCTTTCTGTTTTATAAACACTGAAGTAATATTAATGGTGTTATATTTAAAGCGAGGAAGAAGAAAGACGGAATCTAGTAAATCAGATAAAAAGTCTACAGTCGCAGTAAGTTGCTTCGTTTTAACGATATGCATAGTTCCAAAAAGGAAGGCAGTAGTATACCACTGTACGAAATTCATAAATTGATTGAGAAAAAACAAATCCGGGTTGCAAACTAAAACTGAGGGAAACACATCAAATTTAAGATGAGAACTACGACACAACAGAAACACAACATTAAAATGTAACAATAGCACTTTTCCTGACTTGGTACAGGACATTTTAAGAAAAAAAAATGGTGGATGAACCAGATTTTGTGGATTAAAATGACAAAATTGCATGACAGGACTACAATACAAATAAATGGGAGAACATAAAGAATGGAGAAAGACTCGAATAATAGCTAACAAAAGGTACCAGGTTTAAAATTAATACGCCAGACGCGAGTTTCGTCCACACAAGACAAACTATTGACGCTCAGATAAAAAAAGTTCGTAAGTCAAAACAAATACAAAGCTGAAGAGCATTGAGGACCAAAAGTTCCAAACCAGTTTTTAGTTTGCACAAACACCCCATCTCTCACTTGTTTACTTATACCATATGTTTGCGTAGTTTGTACAAAGCATAAAATCTTACATTTAATAAGAAGTAAAATTATTTGTACATGTATTAAGTTTTAAAAAACAATTTATTGGTTGGACGACCAGTGCTTTCTTGAGAATTTGTTCTATCTAGCTATAACAATGTAATTTATTTGTGTATATAAACTGTTTTTCAATAGCACATAGGTATTGTAAGACTGCTTGACAATTTATGGTACTGTGCTCATATGTAGATGTACATATACATTTGGTTATGATTTTTAATCTGTTACTATTAAAAAGATGGTAGAAACCGGTAAAATAAACCCCAACTCAAACAAAAAGGGTATGAAATATAAAGAATAATTTGGAATAGTTGGAATGAAGCAATCCATCCTGATTAAGTCTGTATTCTGTTTGAATCTTTTGGTTGTGACATGAATATTTAAATCAAACATGTTTTAGTTGATTGACATCTTGCATTTTATTGTATATGTTTGTACATGTTTAATGTTCGTAGGTTTGATATATAGCATACACACTTTTACTTTCAGACTGGATAATTTAAACATTGAACATAAGGCACTCCGTTACAGGTAAAGGAAACAATTAGATATTTAACATTGTATCTTTTTTCAAAAATAAAGGAGAGTATGTTCGTTCATATACTCATGTTTTATAATCAAGTGCGTTTGGTTTTCTCAAAGCGACGATACCTGTAATGTTGATCAAAATATAATAAATACTGGTTGCGACCGATGTCTATTGTAAATACCATCTATAAGGTCGTGTCACATTTTAATTTAAGTTATGGAAACAAGATTTCTTAAATATAAAACAAAAGTATTAACAAAATATCGAATTTCAATTAAAAATTAAAAGGGAGTGGTCCATAAAACCTGACAAAATCGAAGCAAGACTTTCTAAACTGCATAATTCTTTAATATTTGTTATAATTACACCTTATGTAAGAATCCGGGGTTTTGATTGGTTGATAGCCAGTGTATTTTTCACCAATTTACTGTTATCACATGAATACCGTTCAATTTTAACGCCGCCGGGGTATTTGCTAAAAGGATATGCCGTTTTTACCCTCTCTGCCGTGGTATTTGCCAAAAAATACTCTATCCGACTGGACGCTTGTAACGTCACGATCATCAATGCGTGTTAGTACATTAACATTCGGTGTAATTAAACAGATATATCATGTTCTTTAGGGGTATTTGCGAAAAATACCAGTCTTGAGAATGAATTTCCCTCGCATTACGGCTCGTGAAATTTAACATTCTCTCGACTGGTATTTGTCGCAAATACCCCTCCTCAACATGATATATCTGTTCAATACACGTAAATTATCAGAAGAACTGTCCCAGACGCAGTTGAACATACACAAATATAAAAGTAAACGAATAAAGATCCTTGTGACAATGTGCTGTTTAGAACCCAATGCATAGTGAAGATGTTGGGGTGTTCATTAGCTAGAAAATAAAAGGCAGTGTCTGCGCGTACCCGCATGTGGGTACGAATAGTCAAATTGCACGTACCCACATCCGATTTTATAATAAAATGCCGTCGGATGGGGAATGAAACGTGAAATATATACGGAATTTGTTGCAATTAGTGAATAAATTGATTAAAACTACTCAGAACTTGTGATTTTTATAAATATACACACATATATACAGGCAAGTGAACAGTTTTTTCTCAGTTAGTAAATATTCTTAAAATGGAAGAGAGTGATATTATAACTGTAGGGAAGACATTTCAGACTTATAATGAATTAGAAAGATTTGTACAGAACTATCAGGCGTTAAATTTCATACAATTGATGAAAACGTAAACCTCCAGCGCATTGAAAAATATTTTACCACTGAAGCTTGGAAACAACTAAAAGTTAAGATCACGGAAAGAAGGGAAACATGCGACTGGATATGTATAAAGTGTAAAAAAAAACCTACACGATCAGGACTCGTTGGCATGTGATTGCTGTTTAGACTGGCAACATTTGAAATGTGCAGGGTTGAAATCTGTGCCAAAACAATCATTTTGGATATGTAAAATTTGTTCGAAATCTTAACTAGTCAGTTACATGAATCTTTTATAATTGGTTTAAATTGATTTATTACTTGCTTCTTTAATTTTTATAAACTCAAGCTTTAATTTTAGTAGTTTGATATATTTAAAAATTTCAGTTTCTGTTTTACATTTTACTAAAAGATTGTTTTAAAATATCATATGGGTATATTTTTAAATTATTAAAATGTTATTCTTTAAATTTTCATTTCAATTTTATAATAGTCAGTATTAATTTCTATCATGTTTTTCTTTTACAGGGACTGTACAGTTTCATTTTACATCATTGTGCATTTAATTTTGCAATGTTTATTATGTATCATTATTTAATAAATACAATTTGAAAATATTATTTTTCATACTCTTCACTGTTTCTACACGAAATCCCCATATTATCGATAATTTCCGTATATATTTCACGTTTCATTCTCGATCCGATGGCATTTTAATAGAAAACCGGATGTGGGTACGTGCAGCCTAGAACGGCACTTTGACTATTCGTACCCACATGCGGGTACGCGCAGACACTGCCAAAATAAAATTAACAGAATTCAGAATGCCGAAATTAAAGAGGTATGCATTTCTTCTTGTGTCTTGTAGTGCAGGAAGTACGTTCTAGAAAAGCTTGGGAGATCTATATACATATAAAGTGTATATAATACAGTGCTTTCTGTATTTTATAGCATCCCTTCAAAACACTAAAACCACAAATATTACAAATATTTTATTCGTCTTTGACAATACGTATGACCAAAATATGATAGTTAAAAACGTTATTTTTACAGGCACGATAGAGAAACAACTAACAATCAAAGAGAAATAGAAAATTGTAATCAGTTGAATAGAAAAAGTGAATCAAGGTAAATATATGTATGCATATATAAAGGAATATATTCGAAACTGAAACAGGCCGTTTAAGCCACTAGGGAATGAATCAAGTTATCCAATGTAATATCAATAGTTAATCAAATAATTCAATCATATAAAGAAAAAAAAATCGTATTGTGTAAGCTTGATTTTATTTCAAAAGTGAAATACATTTTGGAATATGTTGTAGGTCTCTAAAAGGCACTTGTCTACACACTATTCTATATTTTGTGGATATAGTTTAACGAGGAGTTATTTTAATACTCTGTTGACGAATTTAGTTTTGTCAGTTTAACTGAAAAAAGATAAATCATATTTTGGTTCATAGTTTTTGTATATCAAAAAGAACTTTAAAAGATGTCAACCTAAATATTTTTGTAAGATACCACTAAAAGTGGATTAATATTCATTTTGCCAATTTGACTTCTATTTGATATATTATTTTTTTTTATGCATGAATGATCAACAGCTAACAAAATAGAAGATCATCTACAAAGATCGGAGTGAGAGTCAATATATTTTGGTATCTTTGATGAGTTTTTACTTACATTTAATTTACTTTAATCTATCGATTAAATTTTTGTCCAATTTTGGCCACGAGCATCACTGAAGAGACATGTATTGTCGAAATGCGCATCTGGTGCAAGTAAATTGGTAACGTTAATTTTATTACTGACTTCTGGCTATTCCATTCACATTCAAAATGACGTTCTTGAGCAAAATTTAGAAAACAAAAATGATTTTAGTCATTTTTCCATGTGAAGGTATTGAAAACAAATCTTGTTTTAGCAACTTTACAGGTTTAATCATAGCTTCTTTTTTTTTAATAAAGACGTTTTCCCATTTGTCTTTTCAGGAATACCGCGAATAAGCTTTCTGGTGTAATGTTTAAAAACATTGTAATCTTTATATAATTATTTACACCACGTTTATTTATTGTATTTATTGATAGAATTGCTGAATTGATTCGAGAAAGAGATGAATTGAAAAAAGCAAAAGACGAGGCACTTTCAAGGTAATAATAAGGAAATACAAAACCTCCTTTTGATTTAACAGTCATTCATTTCAAATGAAAAAAGATGTAAATTGTTTTTGTTAATTATTTATTTTCTTTTTTTCTTTCTCTGTGGAACATATTTCAAATTTTAAAAATTATCAAACCTTAAACAATTTTGGAATTGCACTACTACAGCTAGTATGATTGAAATAAATGCCATTTTATAGGTTAAGTGAAATGATGGGAGTAAAACTGAGAGAGAATAATCCTGCCATCACAGACCTAAATGATCCAAATCGTCCAATGAAACTTGGAGAACAGTTTAATGAGCTCTATGAAAATGAATGGACAGAAGCATTTTTAGAGCTACAAGATTTGAAAACTGATGACACTCCAATCAGTGAAGAAGATGCTGTCACAATTTTACTGAAAATATTAAAGGTAAATAAACATCATGTTTTTTTAAACAAACAAAACCAATATACCCGTAGTTTCGAATCTTGAATCACTACCACAGTAACCCTCCCATCTATTAAAAGAGTTAAAGGGTACCAGGAAAGAAACATTTTATATCGTATAGGCTGAGGAAAGCACTGCTACAAACACTGTTCACCAGTGATACTGATTTTGTTCCACAGGACAAAAAGTGTTGGAAGGAAGTTTATAATATATAATTTTTATTTCAGTTGAAAAAGGTATATAATGTTTTGTATATTTAAAAACTTAAGTCCATCAAAAGCAAAAAAAAAAATCAATTCTAGTAAATATTCATTTTCATTTTTATTTGATAAACAGGTCGAAGTTTGTCATAAATACAATTCAATTTTATATTTTCAATCTACATTATGACTTTTTTTTATAGGAGATAAATGAGCAGAGTATTGCAGAATTGACACTTCAATTATCTGGCTTCCTTCAGTCAGTCCAGGTCAGTTTTTTTCATTATTACTTACGATCATTTGTCATATGTTTTTCATGGGTTAAACGCATTTTCCACTAAGCATTAATCAGACATCAACCAATCAAACATTAACCAATCTAAAACCAACCAATCTAACATCAACCAATCAAACATCAACCAATCAAACATTAACCAATCTAAAATCAACCAATCAACCAATCAAACATCAACCAATCAAACATTAACCAATCAAACATTAACCGATCTAAAACCAACCAATCTAACATCAACCAATCAAACATTAACCAATCTAAAATCAACCAATCAACCAATCAGACATCAACCAATCAAACATCAACCAATCAAACATTAACCAATCTCAAATCAACCAATCTAACATCAACCAATCAAACATTAACCAATCTAAAATCAACCAATCAACCAATCAAACATCAACCAATCAAACATTAACCAATCAACCAATCAAACATTAACCAATCTAACATCAACCAATCAAACATTAACCAATCTAAAATCAACCAATCAACCAATCAAACATCAACCAATCAAACATTGAGCAATCGAAAACCAACCAATCTAACATCAACCAATCAAACATTAACCAATCTAAAATCAACCAATCAACCAATCAGACATCAACCAATCAAACATCAACCAATCAAACATCAACCAATCAAACATTAACCGATCTAAAACCAACCAATCTTACATCAACCAATCAAACATTAACCAATCTAAAATCAACCAATCAACCAATCAGACATCAACCAATCAACCAATCAGACATCAACCAATCAAACATCAACAATCAAACATCAACAATCAAACATTAACCAATCTAAAATCAACCAATCAAACATCAACCAATCAAACATTAACCAATCTAAAATCAACCAATCAACCAATCAGACATCAACCAATCAAACATCAACCAATCAAACATTAACCAATATAAAATCAACCAATCAACCAATCAAACATCAACCAATCAAACATTAACCAATATAAAATCAACCAATCAACCAATCAGACATCAACCAATCAAACATCAACCAATCAAACATTAACCAATCTCAAATCAACCAATCTAACATCAACCAATCAAACATTAACCAATCTAAAATCAACCAATCAACCAATCAAACATCAACCAATCAAACATTAACCAATCAACCAATCAAACATTAACCAATCTAACATCAACCAATCAAACATTAACCAATCTAAAATCAACCAATCCAGCAATCAAACACCAACCAATAAAACATTAACCAATCAAACATCAACCAATCTAAAACCAACCAATCAACCAATCAAACATTAACCAATTGAAAATCAACCAATCAACCAATCAAACATTAACCAATCTAAAATCAACCAATCCACCAATCATACATCAACCAATCAGATATTAACCAATCTAAAATCAACCAATCTAAAATCAACCAATCAACCAATCAAACATTAACCAATCAAACATTAACCAATCTAAAATCAACCAATCAACCAATCAAACATCAACCAATCAAATATTAACCAATCTAAAATCAACCAATCAACCGATCAAACATCAATCAATCAAACATTCACCAATTTAAAATCAACCAATCAACCAATCAAACATCAACCAATCACACATTAACCAATCTAAAATCAACCAATCAACCAATCAAACATCAACCAATCAAACATTAACCAATCTAAAATCAACCAATCAACCAATCAAACATCAACCAATCAAACCTTCCTTTGTACATGCTTTCTCTGTATATATACATACCATGTTATTTTGCATTCATAACTTTGTCTAGTTTCTTGCTAAGCATGACGACATACTTATTTAATGACACAATACATTAGTTAAAAGAGAGTAAAAACTGTCTTTTAAAATGCAATTGTATCACTGCTCATTATTAAATTTGCATTCTGTAAATCATGAAAATCCACAGATATGTCAGATCTGACGTTTGTAACACTGACACAAAAAAATGACAATCTTCAGAAGCCTAAGTTATCACTAAAAATAGTAAAATATATATAAATGTATAACCTATATTATATCTTATTATGTTTTGTTTGTTTAGGGTCTTCCTCAAGAGGATATCAAAGATTTTATCAAATCAATCAAGGATGCATTTAAAGCTAGTTCAGGGCAATATGCTTCCTTAATACACAAGGTATGTAGATAATTATTGCACCTTTGAGATACAGAATGGATTTTAATCTAGTGATATTTGAAACGTCTAGGGAAAAAAGGTTGAATCTTAAAAAATAAACAGTATTCCAAGACCAAATGTAGGAAGATTTCAATTTAAACTACAATATTTTAATGTTGATAAAACAGTGTTGCATAGTAATTTCAATTTTGTAAAGCTCTCAATTAGTATTTTCAATTGATAGTAAGGAAGATACTTGTAAGTATGTTTGGTCGTCATAACTTGACTTTTTACTGTTGAATTGTAAACTATGTTCTATTATTTACTTTTAGAAAATTAGTATGGACGATCTACATTGCCCAACAGTCGTACAGTATGTTCATTGTTGTGAGTTGTATATAGAAAACTGTGCAAAGATCTGCTACCTAGCTTCTGTACAAGATCCTCCGATGTTGCTTGATTTTGACCCAGAAATAGTGTACGATAAACAAATTTTCAAAGAGTACACAACAATGGGACGCAGAGTAAAGTTTTTAGTGTGGCCTGCTTTATTTTTGCACAAAGGTGGTCCTCTTCTTTCAAAAGGGGTTGTGCAACCTTTACCAGATGTCGATTGAACTTTATTCTTCAAGTTATTTAATCACAACGATGAATATATTATACCTAGAACCATTGTTTTTATTCAATATTATTCATATGCTGATATCAGTACATGTATGAGATATACTTGAATATCAGTAATAATTCAGGTTATGTTATATAAGTCAGGTAGATACAATAAAACTTTTAGTTAACAATTAATTTCTAAATTATTAATATCAAGCTAGTTGCAGTATCATTTAATTCAAATTATGGAATTTAGTATTTCGTATGTCTGGTTCAATTGAAAGAAGGAAGAATACTATAGGTTTGTTGTCATAGCTAAATGCCCAAATATTTGAAAGCTATGGATGTGTAAAACACATAAAATGTTATGAGTTTTTTTAACAAAAAGGACATTCCTTTAACGTCAACATTGTATAAGGGAGTTAGAACCTTAATTTATATGAGCTTAAAGATCAAAGGGACCGTAAAAGAAAAGCCAAAATGTACGATTGTGTTATTTATTGATGTATATCTCTGTCTTCAGTATTCTCGCATTTATTTTTACTGTATTCCGGTCTTGTTGTCATTTTAATGGTATATTTATCATTGTCATCAAGTGCAATGTTTTGCTAGTCACATTACCAGGTTCAACCCACCATTTTTCTTGAAATCTCCTGTAACAAGTCAGAAATATGGCAGATGTTATCTTAAATTTCGTTTCTATGTTTGATGTATTGTCGTTTGATTTTAGTTGCACTTCAGAATTTCTGTTGTTTCGTTTTTTCCTCTTATAGTTGATGTGTTTCCCTTGGTTTTAGTTTGTAACCCGCACCTGATTTCTCTCAATCGATTTATGACTTTGGAACTTTAAATTCATGTATGTCAGTACATCTATAAAACGAATAATAATTCAGATCAATTTCGATTATGGATGATATATTTGAATCATGTTTACTCTGACCACCAGTGCACAATGTTCCATTTTGACAGAAATATTGTTTTTAACTTTTTGCACTGTAGTAATAAGTAATCTGGAATTTGTGAATTTTGCTTTCAGGGCGATATCTTGGTTGTCATATTATTACAAATGCGCGTAATAATGATTTCGAAGGAGTATGCATTTTGTTGGAATGAAAACTCTACTGATAATGTGATAACGAGAATATGCTATGTCCTGGCATTTATCGCTGGATTAAGCCAATACACGACATGCATTTTACTAAATATCCACTGTTATTTGAATGGAGAGTTGTCTCATTGGCACTCACACCGCATGTTCCTATATCTACTTATCCCAATACTTAAAAATAACAGAATTGAATGTTGATGTTAAACCTTAAATAAGTGGATTTCCAATTGGTCATAATACACCTACGTGTACAAGTATCCACCAAACACCAAAATAAATCAGGATTTAATAGAATACAGATACCAAAGCATTTTTTTTTAAACCGATACGCCAAATTACAAGGTGTAATCGATTACGGGTTCTATATGGTTTTCAACGATTTGAAAAACCAATGTGTATAACAGGCTACAGGCCGCGTTCATGGTTCAATGCTCTAATGGTAAATTGTGTTATAACTGGAACTATTGAATGCTGTGATTGTAAGCCGTTTCAGTTGTTCGATGTGTTTGAGCTTTTTTTTGCCATTTGCATAGGGACTTTCTGTTTAGAATTTTCATCCGAGCTCGTTTAAATGTTATTTTAGTTTTGTCTTGATGTTTAGGTGTTTAATTGCTGGAATCATTGAATGTTCTGATGGTTAGCTGTTAAATTGATAGAATCATTGGATGTTCTGATGGTTGGCTGTTTCATAGCTGGACTTATTAGATGATCTTGTGGTTATCTGTTTCATTGCTGGAATTATTGGATGATCTGATGGTTAGTTGCTTTATAGCAGTAATCATTAAATGGTCTAGTAGTTAGAAGTTCAATAGAGCTCTGGAATACTTCAATGCTCCAATGGTCAGCGGTTTGAAAGCTTGAATCATTGAATGCCGTCATGATCATCCTTTTAAAAGTTTGAAACATTGTTTTTGATGCTCAACTGTTTAATGGTTGTAACCATTGAATGTTCCGTTGGTTAGCCTTTCCAAATATACAACTATTGAATGCTCTGTTGATCATCAGTTTTTGGACAGATATCGCTCTCCCAGGAGCTCAATCTTTAGCGGCGAAAGCTACCAAAGGTCAAACCAGACTCATAAGTCGAAAATAAACTGACAACGTCATGTCTAAACAAGAAAACGACAAACATGCAAACAACCTAACACAAAACATGACTTGAAAAGTAATCACTAAGTAACACCAACCCCATCAAATATTAGGGTTGATATCAATCAAATAAAAGATGAAAAACAGAGAGAACACACAGGCAAAATGAAGAAAAAGACGAAAGTAATAATTCACTAAAATATCCAGAAAGTGACGATCGACATTTTGAGAAATAATGTGCATTCGGTTGCTCTCTTGCTTTACTAGATGCAACCATCAAATCAATTATTCCATTAAAAATCAGATGCGTCTCATTTAATGAAGTCGTCACAAACACGAAACGGTTTCAGGAGTTCTGACTACGACAGTTATATCAACATTTCTCTATTTCTTCGTCAATTTATCCCTTTCTGCACCCATTGTATAAAAAAAATTTAATGAACGCGTGGTTCGTTTGATCTCAGTACTTCATTGGTTAAAATCCGATTGTGACGTCGAATTATCTTGCTTTCCTTTGAATTTCCTATTGCGACGGCATGAAAAAAGGCGACCATGCCTGACGACGTCGCATAGAAAGAACACATTTTTTTTTTCAAATCATTCGAAAAGAAGAAATAAGTTTGCCTGCATAATGTTAGAAAATCATTAGAGAAACAGATTCCACCACCAAATCTCGTGTAATACGATATTTATCCACTCTCGACAGTTAAATTATCAATTCTATAGTTCTCGCCGAGGCGGCTCGGACTTTAAATTTGAAAATTTAACTGTCTCGAGTTGATAAATATCGTATTACACTCGATGCAGTGGTGGAATCTATATGTATCTGTATTTTACAGTAATACATATTGTTATTGTAGCACATTGATATAGATATAACATACATACCAAACTCCAAGGTAAATTTAGAAAGGGGAAGTCCATAATCTGACAAACTTAAACTTATGAATCTAACTAAGGGAACGAATAGAAAATAACTAATAATCCTGACAAAGATTTGATTGACTTACTTCATATATAAATGTCGTTTTACCACAACTTTGAAATTGATCAGCCACTGGAAAAAAGAAGCAACGTGGAATTGTGTCTGGCAAAATGCAGAACGGACCATTAAAAAGTTGCCATAAGCGTTTGTGTTCATGGAATTCGTTATCTTCCCAGTCAAACTACCTATTACTACAGATTGAATATGAATTCTTCACACCAAAACGGACGACCATGAGCACCATATGTTTCCCTTGTTGTATGCAGTATTGATATTCCTTTCCATTTTTATTTAATTTAATAAAATTGGAAAGATGTATTTTGATTTCATTGAAACCTGGTACAATTATGTATCTATAATACTAAAATAACGAGGTAGAATTTGTCAGCCGTAAAAAATGACAAATCAAAGAATTACACATTATATGTACTAGTAGCTAACAATGGTGTAGATTAAAATTTACACCACGCCAGACCCTTTTGTTTTCCACATAATTAATATTGCCAATAATTAACAAGTTCCGGGTCGAATCCGATATCGATACCGATACCGTTAGTATATTCACCTGCTACCTATTATCTTATCTGTACATTCCGCATCTGACAGGTGCACCACCGAACGGTGTTTTTAGGATTTTGCTATATACACGTCTCATAATCACAGGGTTGACACTTTTAATTTCAATCATTGTCAAATTGTTTTCTATTGTAGTATTTTAATCAGTCAGAGTTTCAAAGTTAACAATACGAATACTAAAAATCTGGACTTAAAATAAAGTGTATAGGTACAGTTTTAAATTTGTAGGCGGGCATGGCGGTCGACGGGTTCACACAGAAAGAGTTTAAAAGCAGTGAAAACTGTGTATCTTATAATCGACATTATTATCAGATGACAATACCAGTACTAAAATAAGGCTTACGCATAGTTAATACTAAAATTCAGTCACGGACCATCGATATCACAGGTGTGTTCTAGTTATAATAATATTGAATAAAACTCATCATTTTTGTATTGCTCATAACACGACCTCTTACGTTCTGTAGATACCCTATGTAATAAAAATGATTTTCTTGATCTTTTTCTTTATAAGTTGTATTAACATGATATCTGATGCCGAATAGTTATCAAAAGTACCAGGATTATAATCTTATACGCCAGACGCGAAGACATACTAATTTTTCATTTTTTCTTTTATCTTTAACGCATGGTTATACTTTTGTATGTATTCTTTTGATATCAAACATTTATCGGGCATTGGTATTTTTTTATTTTGATTTTCATCAAAGTTTTACAATTTTTACATTATTCTATGCTTTCTTGGAATGATGCCATTGTCGTATTCCCAAAATCGCTCTTTAACCCAGTGTATTATATTATATAGTCATGCAATGTATCGTGCTTCGACTATACATTAAGGAGCTGTTACAGAAACATTATCCTGGGAATATTTCTACAAAAACAGAACATTGAACGCAAAGATACATTCAGTTGTAGTTGATAAAATGCAGATAGCATTTGTTGTAATCTTACTTGTTGTTTTGTTTTTTTACTAAACAGTCTCATGGGTACAGAATCTATGTGATTATGCAAATGGAACGGAACCTAAATGATCTGAAGAACATGAAATGGTGTTTCTAATGCAACAACGTTTGTAACGTTCATTTTGATTGGATAACGTCACTTTTTTTACATGGCATTAATTGACAATTGATGCTATGGGACGTACGCGCAAGCTAACGCGTCGCCAGTAAACTTAATGTGCGACCATCACATCCCCAATTGATACCGTCAGAGCTTAAAATGCAATACAGTTATCTCCGAAAAGAAACTGTGAAAGGTATTTTAACTAATGTTTACTTTCTTCACTAGTTCATCTAAGTTTGACTTTTGACTACTAATTTCAATGGCACTTTAAATGGGTAGATTATCGGATGTATTTGAATATAACGTGTAGCTACTAATTTCAATTGCATATAAGAGCTAGGACTTGTCAAACATTATTTGTATGATATACCTGATTTTATGTTAAATCAACATGATAAACAAGAATTTGAACGCGTTAATCTCCTAATAACATAATAGAAAGCCTTGCTTCCAACCGGGAAATTATGACTCATCTGAGTGAAACAGTCTTCTTTGATCTCACTCATGAAATGCCAAGTGTTTAGAGGAAACACAGTTAATTCAATTTGACACATCTGGTTCGCACCGGTCGGGAATCGTATCCACGACCTCCTGTACCCACAGGAAACACGATACATCTTCAAAGTGTTTTTTGTAGAACAAATATATATAAATTGACTAAAGAGGCGTCAATAGGTTCCTCGATTATTTATTAATTATTCATAAACATTGAATTACAATTGTCCCATGGTAAAATTATGTTTTAATTGTTTTGTAATATATTCAATTTGTCTTGAATATTAATATTTTCATGCTATAATTGAACTGACCCTCATCGTTTTTTCTTGTATTTATAGCTAAAGCAGGAGTTACATATATTAGATGGGGGAGAAACACTTGCGCAGGAGATGCAACACTTGTGTATAATGGTGTGTAACTTTTTCTTCTTCTATAATACATGTATTTTTATAGGAATATACTGAGTATTCCAAACTGGAATGAGCAGATGGTCAAATTTTGATTCAGTAAAAAATAACAATGTACACATTTAATTTATCATCCATATAGACAGGAACGAATTAAAACTTGATTTTTGCTATATATACATGTGTCTTATAGAAGAACGATTGCCTCATTTAAACTGTATTCTTTTTGTATATTGTATTGTTAAAATGTTTCTTATTGCCATACTGTATCCTAAACATCTTTGTGTATGTAAGATAATGAAGTTTCCATTTTCATGATTAAAATACGATCATTGCAAGATGCCCAAATGCCTATTTTTTTAAAAATCTGGGTTTAAGAATTATAATCAAACAAATAAATGAAAAAATACAGTGAGTGGTCAGTGAGAATATTTATATTTTAGTTCTGCGCTATATTTGATAGATAGCGTGGAGAACATCTTATTTTTTGTAAATGTTAAAACATTAGATTATACAATGCGATAGCAAAAAACTATTCATTTGTTTTCATACAGTAAGGACATATAAATTCAAGGTAAGAGATGCTACTGACCTCTCTTTCTCTATTCAAAATGCGCCCGTATTTTGCTTTTGACATCAAACAATACCTAAAACTGTTTTGTTTTAGGATTATTGCATTTACGACGTTCAAAATTAAATGTCTCTCACTGATATTTTTTTTTGTTATATTGGAAAAAGGAAAGGATCCAGAAATCAAAATTTGAACTAGTACTTTTAACTAAATTCAAAGGGACAAACACTTTTATAGTAAAAAAAATCATCAGACCAGCATCTCCTATACCAAGCAGACCAATAACAATACTACATATGATCTTATCTCGAGATTTGTTTTAATAAAAAAAAATTCTATACATTTTTAAACGATTTACGATGATTTTTTTGGTTATTATTGCAAGGTAACATGGCTGGAAAACATAATGCGAGTGGCGGAAATGGTGCTAATATTCTATGTCTCCCAAAAGATCCTGCATGGAAAAGGTATGCTAACGGTTTGAACAGTTTAACTTCCAGAATTTTTGGAGTAGAAATGGATATTTTACACAACAACCAGGCATTTGGAAGTTCGTCGAATGCAAAAATATGCCATGCGCGGTTTGCAAAACACCCGAAAGATCAGCTGTTCTCATGGTTCCGGGGCGAATGACTTGTCACAGCGGCTGACACAAAGAATTTTCATGATACCTAGTAGCACAAGCAAGTCAATTGGGACGAACTGCAACTGAGTATATATATGCTGACGAAAATTTGGAATCAGTTCCCGGTGGAGATAGAGATTATAACGAGGCTGCTTTGTATCCAGTTGAAGTTGTGGGCTGCGCTACATTAAAATGTCCTCCTTACGAAAAAGGGCGAGAGTTGACGTGCGCCGTTTGCTCACAGTAGACTAAAAATAGTATTGAATAAAGTATCAAGAAGAATATTTAGTTATAAAAACATTCGTAAGTTAGTATTATTGTAACGTGTTTGGCTTATGAACCATATGTTCGTATCCGTTTTCACAGAATCTGAGATACTCCAATATCAATCTTTTAATTAACTCGAAAACCTAACTACAACTTTGAGGCTTTCCTTAAAAACTACAAGACCAGTTTTTAAACTTTGAAACTTAATAAAGAAATAATAATATTCACACAAATAACTGTATATCAAAAAGTAGCCTGAAAACTATAACCTCAATTTATCCTTGATCCTTTCACTGAATCCGAGGTCCCAACTGATTTGACAAACAATTATATTAAACTTAATTAAGAACAATCTTCAAAAATCATAGGTTTCTGAAACACCTAGTTCTGAGACACCCAGTCTCTAAAACACCTAGTCCTGAAATGACTAGTCTCTGAAGCACCTAGTCCCTGAGACAACTACTGAACTAGTTTTGAAACACCTAGCGTCCGGAGCACTGAAGTCACCAGACTATTACAAACTACCTGTTCGAGGGACTGCGACCATTCCCGAGAGAAATTACAGTGTCGGAACAACCCGGTAGCTTCTAATAATTGTAATACTTAGTCTCCGAAGCACCAAAGTCACCAGACTATTACAAACCACCTGTTCGAGGGACTGCGACCATTCCCGAAGGAAATTACAGTATCGGAACAACCCGGTAGCTTGTAACAATCGTAAAGACTTCAAAAACCGCTTGCTTCAAAACCCCAACGCTTTCAACTCAACTAGGTTCACAAACTTCTCAATTTTAATTTCTTTTTTTTGCTGGTATTTTCTTCCCGATGTTTAACCATCAACGGCCAAATAACAAATGAGCGACCTCGCACTATGAATCAGTGTCTTTATATACCAAGAGCGCGGACCTCGAAGAGAGCACCCTAGTAACAATTAACGCGTCTCATAACAACCAAGGATAAAAGAATGATTCTATATGTATTTATCGTTAACTCATTATTCAAACGGGTAATCTACTATAGATAACAATTCAACAATAAATTACAAATATTGTCTTATGCCTAAACTGCATTTTTGTCACATTATTTTCATTTGGGTAAGTCAGTTAAGTTCGGTAATTTGTTGCGAAATGATTTTCATCATACATATGTGTTAAACCCTCTCCAAACACTGATTATGTTTTTAATATCATAAACATTGTCAATGTGGGTTACAATACTGGTTAAAACTCAAGCCTCTTATGTATCACCGGATGCACTCTTGGCGCACTGCATTTCCTTATTCTATTGCAGTAATTTGTCAACATTTTACTTAGATATTGAATGTCTCTCTAGCTTTCACAAATGTTGTTTGATTCAATTTGAGTGTGAAGCATAAGATAATTAGTAAATAACTTTGTGTTTGCATTTTATAAATTTCCTGTTTACAAAACTTTGAATTTTTCGAAAAACTAAGGATTTTCTTATTCCATAGCCGATTTCGGCACAACATTTTGGAATTTTGGATCCTTAATGCTCTTCAACTTTGTACTTATTTATATTACTCTCCATGTTGATTTCCTTGCACCACATTACTTGACGAAAAGTGGAACGAAATTATTCAAATTTACAAGAAAGGTCAGTTTTTGTTCCTATATCACTTATCTAATTTAATGTTATACTACATTCAAATAAGTTGAATGAAATATGTATTATAATCATACATTTATCTTCTCTGATAGCTAGCCAAATAATGTTATACCTCCCTTACAGTTGTTGGGATTATAATGCATTTTCGCTGTCTGTCTGTCCGGCCTTAATCCATGTATCCGACAAATATGTTCGTCAATTTTATCTCACAAACTACTTAACTTAATCCTTATTTGAACAACAGCATGACGGTTGCAATGTATTAGCTATTATTTTTGGTATATCAAATATCTACCATCTCTTGGCAAGTACTGTGAATTATCAACTTAAAACTTTTTTGGCCACATATTTCTCAAATAATATTCAACAGAATAGCTTCATGTTCTGATAGCAGATGAACAGTAATGAGTTGTATCATGTGTACAACTTTCGAATCTGACAGACATGTACTACCTAGTTCCAATACTTTCAATTATAGATGGAGAATGCTTGGAACTATAACACGTGTATTCTTGTTATCAGTTAACGGTGGCCAATTGTAAAGCATTCTCACTGAAAGGTCATGTTCTGATAGTTTTGTAACGTGAACACAGGGTAAGCGTGTTTGTTTCTATTTTAGAATGAGTCCGTTATCAGTTTGAAACACGATCCAAAATGTTCTATTTACAGAATATATAACAAGTAAACTTTATTCATAAATTAACGTCAATGAATCAAAATATATACAAAAAGTAAAATCACAAAAATACTTAACTCAGAGGAAAATCAATTAGGAAAGTCCATAATCACATGGCAAAATCAAATAACAAAACGTATCAAAAACGAATGGACAAGAACTGTCATATTCCTGACTTGGTACAGGTATTTTCAAATGTAGAAAATGGTGGATTAAACCTGGTTCTATAGCGCTAACCCTCTCACTTTAATAACAGTCTCATCAAATTCCGTTATATTAACATGATGCGTTAAATAAACAGTTACAATTAATAAAATAGTCAAAATATGGGTACATCAGTCATCATCGTATAACAATTTTAAAAGGGGACAATTTAACCGAACACAAAAACATCTTCTATCTACGAACACATTAATTGATTTGAGTGTCTGACGTCAGAAAATTTTATACGTCACATATATTTGTCGTTCAATGTGCCTATAAACAGTTTTAAAATTTACATAGGCAATGTAAGCATACAGGGTTAAAAAATCAAAAGTATGTAAGAATAAATTACAGAAATAGACCGATATTAAAACTAGTCCAAAAGTTATAGTTAGAATTTATGAGAATCCAAAAATAGTTGATACCACTACGCGATTGAATGATTTTTACGTTTGTGGTTCAACGTCTATAGGAATTGATAATAGAAATATATCATAATGACATATAATAGACCAATATAATACTGACGGGATCTTTTAAATTACAGAGTCACGTAATAAGAAGAAAAGAAATACAAAAAGTCGCATATACAAAACAAACCACAAAAAAATTAAAGCCAATACAAAAACATTGACGAGATGTATAAGTACCGAGCCACACGTCAAACTGATATCACATAAAACCATTCAACAGTTAAAGTAATATTAATACTAGAATAAAGACAAATGAAAGAACAATAAAACATGTTGTTAAGATGATAAACAACACCAGTACGCAGAATCTATACATCAAGACCATCGTGTATTATTTGAGAAGTTGATACGGAATATTTATCAACAAGGTCTTGATACCTTCCGATGAACTTTTTTTAGAAAAAAGGACGAGCCGTTCTTTGACATATCCCTGGTTCATCAACTTTCTACTCAGACACTGATGACGTTTTACAAAGTTTGAGTAGGAGCTGCAAGCTCTTGAAGATCGAATAAGTTGGGAAATATATATCCCATATGCAGGTGAAGTTGGTATATTGCTACTAAGGTGGGGGAAATTTATAATTTCAAAATTAAAATCGTCTCGTTTGTCATAGATTCTGGTACTGAGATGACTGTGTAAGTCAAATTCGAGGTATAAGTCTAAAAATGAGGCGGGGGAAGCTGTGTCTGTTGTTTCTTTAATCTCTAGTTCTGGGGGATATATCAATGGAACCCAATCAGAAAAGTTCGGATTGTTTATGGAAAGAACATCATCAATATATCTGAAAGTGAAATTAAATAATCTGGCTTCTTTGATCCTCTTGTTTTTGACAAGTGTCTGGAAGAACTCCGATTCATATGAAAATAAGAAGAGGTCGGCAAGAAGAGGCGCACAGTTTGTTCCCATAGAAATGCCGACAATTTGTTGGAAAAGTCTACCTCTAAACTCAACAAATATGTTGTCGATAAGAAACTCCAGCATACTGACAACTTGTTCTTCTGTGTAGCATGTTTTACCTTTTTGTTTGTCACTATTAACGAAATATGCCTATGAAATCCCAAAGTAATAAATTTATAGCGTATGCTACCATTTTTATGTTGAAAGGCATTGTGGATAATTTCTTTTAGGCGATTTTTCAATTTTACATGGGGAATGGTGGTATACAGGGTTGAAAAATCAAAAGTTTTGATGGAACTAATTTCAGAAAAAGACCGAGATTTAAAATTGTCTAGAAGTTCTTTAGAATTTTTAAGAATCCACATATGGTTAATACCACTACGCGAGTAAACAGTTTCACAGTATTTCTGAAGACCCTCTTTCACTGCAGACAGAATTTTAGTCAATCTAATGGACAATTCTTTAGTTGAACATGAAGATGAGCCAGCAATATACCATTGCTTGTATGGAATTTTATGAAGCTTTGGTATCCAATACAAACAAGGTAAGTCCTCCGATTTGGTGTTCAATGTAATGTTTATTGAAGCCACGAAGGACTTATGATTTGCTAAAATCTCATCCTTGTCAAATGATATGTCTTTGTATGCTTCTTGCGTTCTCTATTTTATTAGTTTGTAAAAGTAAAAGTCCGCATTTCTAACAGACACCAACCTGTTCTTAAATACACTTAAGTTATAATAACTATTTTAAGACCTTATAAGAGACAACGATCTCAAATATCTACGTACCGTAACTTCAGGTCTTCGTCTTCTAAACGTATGAGAATCGACACTGAGCAAGGAATCTCTCCTGGTTATATACCATAATGGTAATTGTGCCATTCTGGAAGGAGGAATGTTCTATCAAAGTGCCTCTTAATTCGTATAACAGTTTCCTTTGAAACACCCCTTCACATTTGACCTGACCCAAGGTTCAGGTGAACTTTTGAACCTATGATACAAAATCATCACAGTTCTATTCACTCACTCAAATTTTAGTTTAAAAATAATCATAAGAAAGATTTTTTATATATACTCCGTACAAGTGTTGTAAAAAAAATCCGTAAAGACAAGACAAAGCAAGCTTACATTCATTCCTCGTTGTGTTGTTAACATTTAGAAACAAATGTTTGGCTTTGAGCGTTCCTGATGAAGGTAAATCCAGAACAGCGCTTCGGACGCAAGAAATTAATAACGTGTTGTTTTCAATATTTTAGATACAGCCTGTAGTTAGTTTCTAGACTTCAAAAACGTTTAAACAAATTTCATTTAACTAAAACGAAAGTTTCATTCCAATGAAGAGATGGCACCCAGAACAAAATTAAAAGAGAAAACAAATTCCAATTTTTCAATTTTTATTGATAAATGGATTTCGTACTGTTGCAGGTGATAAAAAAAGCTCTTCTGTCTGGCGTATATACTTAATTTAGTCCTGGTATCTATGATGAGTTTATTTTCAACAAATAGATGAATAAAAATCGTTGATAGTAGGTGGAATTGCAATAACAATAGCAAAGAGAAAGGTAGACTGTCCTGGTTTGTCAACCTTCATGGAATTTAATGCAACTTTTGATGTTAATTTCTTTATTGTCAAGAAAAATCATCTGCCGATAAATTTTGATATACCGTCTATTGTAAAATTTGAAAGATAGACATAATAAAAATAAAAAGATGAATGATAGAAAAACAATCAACTGCCCCCTCCCTAGCAAAAAAAAAACCAAAACAACAAACAGAAACATACAGACGTCAAACTAATTCAAGATTTAAAGACACAGTTACATTCGGAAAACTGGTGTATGGTACTTTTGGAACTCAGATTTTCCAGAAGGTTACATCAGCTTCACAAGTTACAATGTATTGATGAGTCATCACAAGGAGAAAGACGTCGTGTAACTTTAATTTATTATGCAGACCTTCAAGTATTGCCAAACTTATCAAATTTTTAATCTTTATTCATAAAATACCGTACAAAAATAAATTAAAAAAACCAGATCAAGGTAGACATGAAAGTTCTTCATGGGCTGGCAGAATGAATTGACTTAAAAATAAACAATAAAATGAGTATGATTTTTTCTTCTTTTTTTCAAACTTTAAATGTTTATGAAGAAAACTTAGTTCTTCAGAAATGAAGTTCCGATTCGGAAATTGCTTTCTGTATGTTCATAGTAGTATTTTACTAACATTATACATATATATATGTTTATGGTTTATATATTACTTTCAAACCTTTGTTCAATTCATATTTACTGTCTTCGAACAGAAATTTTCTATACAAATTTAGTATAGAAAGTCCATGTTGAGAACTATAGCCTGATATATAAAGTCTAACTCCAATCTTAATCAGAAGGTAGTCGGAAATAACCTTTACTTGTGTTTGTTGTTCCTTTTTCAGTTATAAGAGATACAAGTTCTGTTCCACTGTTATTGATTTTTAAAGCCATGGTTCGTTTCCCTGTCATCTTCTCGGTTAGTTTAAACTGCAATGACCCAATCCGGCGACAGCCGTCATCTGTGACATACTTTGGGGATTTACTTAAAGTATCATAAAAATTAAAATTCACGCTAGTCTGATCTTTATACAGAGGAACATATTCCTGTTCTTCGAGATATTTGTCCTCTCCAACTTCCAGAATCTGACCTATTTCTATATGTTTATCAAAAACATCTTTGCACCGTTCAACACCGTCTACAATAATTTTCTTTGATTCTGGATCACCGTCTCTAAATGCTCGTGTTGTTCCGATACCATATGTGAACCTTGCAACGCGACTAGTTATGGTTCCAGGATCAAATCCGAACATAACAGCACCTTTTAATACTGCTAGTCCCGGATCTTTTGGAATCACCATTCCAATGTTCGGGAATTTCGCTTTGAGCGCATCGGTTAGCACTGTTGAAGCTGAATGTCCACCAACAACCAACAACGTATTTACGCCCTTTAATTCTTTTTTCGATAGCAATCTCTCTAGTTCTCGAATAACATTTTCAAGAGCATAATCGTAGAAAGTTCGAAACAAATTGTTTTTAATTCGAAATTTATCTTTGTTCACTTTAACCCGATCTTTGAAATTCGTTGTTTTTACAGCATTAGCAAACGAAAGTGATCTAATTGCTTCGAAAGTTTGTAACCATTCAAAAGGTAATCTTAGTGTTACTTGCCCTTCCGTGTCGCCTTCGTCTTCCTTTTTGAATGTTGTCTTTGCGTTTTCAAAGTTACGCAGAAATGAATAAAATGCAGACGGATTTGTTTCTTTTATGCAATTTATAACATCCTTGCCAAATATCTCTTCCAGAAAATTATAAAACTGTTTATTAACTGTTATTCCGCCCCAGTGACCTCCACAAGCCTTGTGTACCTCTTTAAGTGTTTTCTTCCCTGTCACTTCATGTACAGCAATATCAGTTGTTCCACCTGGAAAGTACAGTGAATAATATTAATTTGATTAACAATTATCATGCAAAAAACGACCTTTTTTACTGTTGTACACAGAAAACAACTACCGAATTGCTAAACTTCTAGATATGCGAAAATATATTCCTTCTAATTATTTTTGCCAAAGATAAAAAATTGTACCTCCTTGGTCAAGCACAATGAATTGTGCTCCTGGTACCATTTCTGCAATACTTTTACTCCCATCATCTTCTGTTTGAACACCAACTGGTACCCTTCGACAGTGAATAGAAGCTGCTTCTGGTTCCAGTGCTAATATGAGCTGGTCGTGATCTATGCCTGCCTACGGAAAACAACAATTGAATTTAAGAATTAAAATACAATGCTTCGCTGACCGCACAATATTCAAGCTTAATACTGTCTGAATTTGGATTGCGATCATAATATGGGTTAATGACACAAAATAACTGTGGTAAAATATTTTAAAAATTCGAAATTGGTTGAAATACTTGTAGTATTTTTCAATTAAAGATTTCTAGCTATTGCGAAATACTGTGATATTGTTCACTACTGTGCCATTGCATATTACAGTGATATTGTTCACTACTGTGCCATTGCATATTACTGTGATATTGTTCACTACTGTGCCATTGCATATTACTGTGATATTGTTCACTACTGTGCCATTGCATATTACTGTGATATTGTTCACTACTGTGCCATTGCATATTACTGTGATATTGTTCACTACTGTGCCATTGCATATTACTGTGATATTGTTCACTACTGTGCCATTGCATATTACTGTGATATTGTTCACTACTGTGCCATTGCAATATTACTGTGATATTGTTCACTACTGTGCCATTGCATATTACTGTGATATTGTTCACTACTGTGCCATTGCATATTACTGTGATATTGTGTTACTACCTTATACTATGCTCTTGCGCAATACTTTGCAATTTGAGATTTTCTTCTATTGCACAATACTATACAATTGAAGATTTTTATCTATTATACAGTATTTCTCTATTACGCAATACTGTGCCATTGGATATGTCTTGCTATTGCGCAATACTGTGCAATTGAAGATGTTTTGCTGTTGCGCATTACTGTGCTATTGTTGACTTCTTACTATAGTGCAATGATATGCAATTGAAGATTTCTTGACATTGCACAATATTTCATATAATAATTTACACTTTATATATGGTGTGTATCTCCTGACATATTTTTTGCTTTCATATGTAAATACCCACAAACTCAATCCCAGCTTTTCTAGAAAAAAAAAAACATGTCTTTTTTGGACCACATTGGGTCCTAATTCATAAACTGTTGGAACCATAACTCCTCAATCAATCCTAACCTTATTTTTGTGGTTTAAAACCTTGCGTTTAAATTTCATAGAGATCCATTCAGAGGTTTAGCGCTATAAAACAAGGTTCGATCCACCATTTTCTACATTTAACAATGCCTGTACCAAGTCAGGAATATGACAGTTGTTGTTAATTCGTTTGATGTGTTTATCATTTGATTTTGCCATTTGATTAGGGACTTTCCGTTTGAATTTTCCTCAGAGTTCAGTATTTTGTAATTTTACTTTTCACTTAAACGTGAGTTATTGTCCTGAAACCGAGTGTCTTCGGACGACGATGACGAAAATGGGATAACAATATACGACCGCTAAATTATCTTGCGGTCGTATAAAATAAAAACCATTTGTTGAGGGACATTCCGTTTCGAACTTTTCTTAAAGTTCGGTACATTTTTTATTTAATTTTTAAAGGTTCAACATGTTTACTTTTGATCATCTTGAATGTTAATTGATATATAATAAATATCCAAAATGAAAAGATCTATATTGTAATAACCAATTGATATAAATCACATGAATATGGGAAAATGTTTACCTTTTTAGCACATTCTCTCATAAACTGCTTTGCTTTCAAATCCCAAATTGCAGGAACAGTAATGACCCACTGAATATCTTTATTTTTAAATTGTACACCTGTCTTGTTAAGAGTGCACACTAACTCATCTCGAAAGAAGCCGATTACGGCTTTAAAAACATCAACTGCTTTCATCTTTTTTCTCTTTTTAACATCGTCTTCTTTAATCGTTTCCTCTAAGTACATTTCTGTTGTAAGGTCCTATAACATTTGAAACGATATTGTGAGGATAAGAGTTTAAAAAAAAATATAGTTGTGGACAACCTGGGACATACCTATATTGATTACTTATTGGATATTGCGGAGAAACGCCTTATGGTTATTTTAAAAATCTTTGAATTGACCTGGTCACGAACCACATTAGATGCAAGTACTAAGGCTTCTACCGCACCACCGATACGGAATTTGATTGCATAGAAAACTGCATGCGCTTCTGAATCAATGGTTATCAAAATATTGGCTAATTTTTCTTTAAATTTCAGCAGTGAAAATTTTACAGTTGCTGTAAGATTACTTCATTAGCAGCATAAATAAAATACCTTATCTCACAAAACAGTTCAGAAAAGAAATCAAGCCTAAACCACTTTGTGGAAGTGAAATATTAGAATTGAGGGAGGATATGATAATGAGTGCATTGGTTCGTTTCTTTTCTCCAATGAAAAGTCTGTTAAAGGTTACAGCTAGTTTCACCGTAGCATGTTGATCTATTATAATACAAATTCATAAAATCTAATAAAATATGTAGATTTAGCTAACAAAGTCCTAATATTTGTATAAAGTAACATTCGTTTATAGTGAAAAAATGTTTCAACGTCAAATAAGCTACACTTAATAAATGCTTGATAGTCCCTCTCTGTGACTCATATTAGATAACTCTAGTTAATTTCCCAATCAATCTATCATGAAAGGGAGATAATGATTTGTCTGTCATTTATAAATGATGAACGGTTCTTTATATTGGTATGAAATCCTTTTCAATGTTTTAAATTTATGAAATTGTATTCGTACATCAATGTATTTGATACACCAATAACAAAAACTAAAACACATTGAATTGATACAGTTTGTCATTATTCAAAATTAATCAGAAACCTAAACTTAATTATAAGATAATGAATCTGTTAAAGGGAGACAATACTTGCATAACAATTTTTCGAATCACCACATAATACAAAGAAATGTCACTCTTGCATACAAATGGCACATCAATATAGTTAATTTACGGTGCTTGCGTGCTCCTCCTTCAAGAAGATTCTAAATTATAAATATTACCAAAAGTTGTTAATCTATAGGATAGTGAAGACTAATGAAAGCTAACCAACTGTAAACAATATTTCTTTGAAATTTTTTTGAGACACTATATTTTTATAGATCATAATTAACGTTTTAACACAATATTTTAATTGAAAATTTAAAGATTATTTGCTTCTAAAAGTGTAAGACGCAATACAAATCGTATGCTTGCATCAACCTACCCACATACAGTTTTAATAAAGTCCTGAACATTTCGGCATTGTTTTGTTTATTTTTATCAATACCGGTATTAACAAATCACAAGTACATGTTAAGATCCGACTAAATACCTATATTCAGATATCGTCAGGTAAATACGCTATTTCATGATTTGAAACGAAAAGTGTGACAGATCACAAAACTCAATATATGTCGTCGCATCTTGTCTCGCTCACTACTTTCGATGTAAATTGATTGCCTCAGTTTATGTTTTCTAATATAAAACTTTTAACTTGGTGTTTATTTTTCTATCTTGGTATTTATGTTTTAATTTGTATCGTTATAATTCTGTTAGCTACTGTCACTTATAATTTATGCAGGTTATTCTTTTTTTTTAAATTGCATAAATTTTATTTGATTGTACAATTTTGTGCAAATGAAGAAAAAACCTGCTGAATAGCAGTGTGTTTAGTTGTCAACACCCAGTATGTCATACCATGTATACCATTAGAGTACAAGAATTTATTAATAATTCTAATATGACGTGCTTCTTTCGCTTTGTAAACAACACCGTGATAAAATTCTCGATATATCTATACTTAGCACAAACTCCAAGACGTACACAAATGGCTGTTTAAATATGCCTCCCACGTAAATCCACATGTATCGTAACCTATGTGTAAACGGTTGTGGATTTCGCTGTGTTAACATTACAATTGAATAAAACAATATAGAACATTTATTCTGATTCTGACGCATAACAAAAAGAATTTACACATTAGAGAACGGAAAAATGGACAAAAACAAAATAAATTAAAATTCCGCGAAATTCCAGTAATGATTTTGGCGCATTAACGTCATTTCAAAACATGACGTCATACGAATGAAAACGTCAAAGCTGAAGGTTTTTCTATTGCGTTTACCTTCTAAACTCGGATACAATTGCATTAAAATAAAGTATTGAGGTAGGTGTTGCTTGTTTTCTGTTCTATTGCATTATTCGCACATTTACTGATTTCAGCAAGTCAACATGGCGGCTCCTTGGTTACAACATGTCAACAGTGAATTTGACGGTCATTTGACGGTAGCTTACGATAAAAAATGTAAATTTAAAATTGCAAATGTTGGGTTTACTGAAAAGTAAATAAAGTAATCACATTTTTTTCTAGCGGTAAGTTAAGAAATAATTCATGCATGTTTATTAGATTTGTTTTACATTTATCAAACAGTGGGTAAAATAGAACAGCCACACACACGGTATTACCATCATCGCTTCAGTTTTTTAATGATCATATTTGTCCTATTAGAATCGAAATAATTCATGGAAGCCATAGATTTGTTGGAAATTTACACATGGCCTGGGCCGTGATATTCGAATTTTATCCTGAGCGTTATTTCTTAAATAAACTCATTATGGATTAAATTTTGTATTTACGTCAGACGCACGTTTCGTTTGCAGAAGGATCATCAATTTGTCTGTCTATATCTTTACAGTAAAATAATTTATTTTATAAAGTACGAAAATCACAAAACAAAATATTCGTATGAAACATTTGTAAAATTAGTTTGGTGCCTCACGGCTGCATACACGTCTCCTTTTATTTCTGTATAAAATATATCATTTTAGTAAAGAATTGAAATATGGTAACTACAGGTATTCTTCCGACCGACATTAAAAACTCTGTGGATTCCGTTTGTCTTTGCAGCATGTATAAAGTACGCAGCCACGTCCGGTCTGAATGAGTAAGTTAAATCTGATGCCTCGTGTAGAAGGAGCGGTGTTGAGAACCATTGCAATGCCAATTTATGACCCTATCCAATATTCCCTAAATTTGAAGGGCAGTCGAAATTCCACTGTCCTTATCCCAGATTAGAAGATCTACCTTACGTAAAGTAAACAACAATCAATCAATTGATGAATCATTTAACGAACTTTTTTTAAAGAAAAGATTTTAAAAGACATACCTCTTGTTCATACAACATCATCTTGAAATATTCGAAGTAGTAATATTCCTTCAATTCCAAATTGCCAATATTTTCATAGTAATATTCTATTGCCTTATGACCAAAGCTATGTAATTCCTCGTTTGGTTTAAACAGTACACATGTTGGTGCTTTAAGAGTCAAACTGCTGCCGTTACTCCACGTATTACAAAGTATTGGTGAGTCAACAGCCTGCTTACGTATACAGTAGGCATAACCTGAGTATGTTGTCCCAAAATCAATGGCCGCTACGATACGAATGGGAACCTACAAAATAATAAATAAATAATAATAATAATAATAGTAATAATAATAATAATAAAAATAATAATAATAATAATATTATTAATAATAATAGTAATAACAATAATAAAAAATAATAATAAAAACATTAATAATATTTTAGTTTTATCGCAAGAATAATCTTCCGAATTGTTTATCTTTTTTGTGTGACGTTGTTTGCAAGATGATGCGTTTAACCTTTACGAATCAGTATCTCCTAGCAACTTCGATCAAAGTTCAAATTAATAAAAAAAAGTGATATATTCTTTTATATTAAGTTCCTCTCTATTGGACTTATGTATTCTAGAGACAAACCTACCATTGATACTAAAAATACATTTTCTAAATAAATCTTAAGTTATCATAACTGCAACGAATTGTAAATTTACCAGTTCAGAAACCATTTTTTGTATCTCTTTGAATTCACGTACTGCGTCATTTATTCTCATGTCCATAAATGTCCAGCGTTCTCTTATTGCATCTTTTAGCATGATCTTTAGTGATTCCACCTGTATGAATGGTCAAGAAGGAAATCGATAAGGGTTGGCACATGAAATAAGGGTATACATACGATTTGGTCTTTCATAAACGTTAGCATTCTATTTTCGATAATTTAAACAAAAATTTAGTCGTTCAGCACATCTAGAAAAGTAATAATACAATAAAACAAATGCACATATTTGAAATTTAAACTGTATCATCAATATCACAATTAGGTAAAATAATAGTGGCATATATCTTAACATCCATATAATTTTACATTTAGAGTACTTCGTCGATCGCTTTTCATTTCATCTACATATTCAAATCTCAAGTTGAGTTTCGTCGTCTTATTTCACTTACCCTGTCTTCTGTAACACCAGGCATTTTTTTATCAAGGCATCGAGCGCAATTAATGCCCTGCTGGCCATTATTTTATCCGGACGAACTGGTCCATTCTGTGGGTCCAGAAAGGGGTCAATGAAATCTTTCAATTCTCGGAATGTGACTTCGATCTGCCAATTAGATAGTATATAAAAAAGAAATATAGTATGATTGCCAATGAGACAACTATCCACAAAAGACTAAAAGACACAGATATTAACAACTTTAGGTCACCGTACGACCTTCAACAATGAACAAAGCCCATACAGCCATGATCTGAATGAGTTGAATTGGGATGTTGACCCACGTAATAACATAAATACCGAGTATGAAAACTTCAATATGAAGTTTATTGAAACAGCTAAAAACATGCACCCTTTAAAGAAAGAAAAATACTATCTAAACAGATACATACATAACAAATAGCTAAATCTGCATTTATAAAAGAAAACTGTACAACAAATTTCAAAAAATGAATAAAAGCAAGACTGGATGCATACAAAACACAAAGAAATTTGTCACTAAACTTAAAAAACAATCCATAAATAGATACTTCGTATAACGCTGCACAGGTGGTCCTAAGTCGAAAGATTTCTGGCCAACGGTAAAGCCATTCCTTAAAAACAAAGGATGCACCAGCCAAAAAGAAACCACACTGCAGGAAAACAACAAAATCATCATGAACCCAACAAGAAATATCTGAAATTTTTAATGACTTTTTTTTGTTAATGTTGCAAAAAACATTGGTGACAACAATATACAGGTGAATGACAAACACCCAAGTATAGAAGCTATAAGTAATAAATACTCAAACGGGTCAACATCAAATAAACTTATTTTTCAGCCTATAAATGAGGAATTTGTTTCTAAAAGAATTGGTAAAATAAATGTTAAAAAGGCTACTGGTATAGATGGTATATCACCAAACATTGTACACGCTGCTAAACCTGTTGTGATTAAACCTATTACACAGCTTGTAAATTTATCATTGTCAACTTCCATTTTCCCACTCATTAAAAATTGCCCAAGTGGCACCTGTTCACAAAAAAAGCAGTGTTCTTGAAAAGGGAGATTATAGACTGGTTAGTGTTTTACCTGCTATATCAAAAAATTTTGAAACAGCCATAGAAAATCAACTTACTAAATACTGATGATATTTTTGACCATTTTGTTGCGGCTTTTCGAGCTGGTTATGACTGCCAGTCAACATTACTCAAAATTTTGGAAGATTGGAAAAAGGTACTGGATAACAATAACTATTTAGAGGCTATATTAATGGACCTAAGTTAAGCCTTTGACTGTCTCCCACATGATTTACTTCTTTTGAAACTGGAAAAATATGGCCTTAGTCCATCTGCTTTGGAATTACTCAAAAGCTATCTGACTGCAAGAAAACAGTGTGTAAAAATGGGCCATAGTATCAGTCAAATGCAAAATACATATAAAGGTCTTCCTCAGGGATCTATATTTATAGGCCCTGTATTATTTAATGTTTTCATTAATGCTATTTTCCTTTTTGTCAAATACTGCGATTTATACAACTTTGCTGATGATAACACCCTCTCAAAAACAGGTACTACTTTGGAATCAGTAATTAAACCCTTAAAGGAAGATAGTAATTCCCTAATCTCATGGTTCTCTTTCAACAAAATGCAGGCAAACCCAGAAAATTCCAGGCAATTTCAATAGGTAAAAAAACACACACTCAAAATATTATTTTCAACCTCAATGGATTCAACATAAAATGTGACGGCGAAGTGAAACTTCTCGGTGTAACAATAGACTTTAAACTGGACTTCAACACTCACATCTCAAATATTTGCAAAAAAAGCTGCACGACAACTAAACGTTCTAAAAAGAATTGGCACTCATCTCACCAGACTTTCTAAACTTACAATATACCACTCATTTATCATGTCAGACCTCAGCTAATGTCCCATGTCTTACATGGCACTTCTGCAGTGAACAAAACACAAAGAAAAAATACAAAATACAAAAAAGAGCACTCATATTTATTTACGAAGACTACACAAATTCCTATGATACACTTCTTGAACAGTCTAAGCTACCAGCACTACAATTCAGAAGTTTGAGAACCATGGCATTAGAGACATATAGAATAATTAATAAATGAGGTCCAGAATTCCTACATAGTTTGGTAAATATTAAAGAAAATTCATATAACTTCAGGTACAAAGGCATAGCAGATATACCACGACCAAAAACAACAAGGTATGGTAAGAAAAGCTTTAGTTATGAGGCAACAAAACTCTGGAACTCCTTGCCAAATGAGGCAAGGAGCTTATCAACTTTTGGCCAGTTCAAAAATTTTATCTCCACCTGGTGTTTGTCAGAAAAATGTACATTACATGCAGTTCTTATAAATAATGTACTTACTTGCTTGATCTCTAAGCCTGCTGTTGTTTTTTTTAATTTTTTTTTTAAAACCCTTTGCAGTTATTTTTATCTTTTATTTAGCCATTTATTCTTCTGCTTATGCATTACCTTCGCTATAACTGCATACAGTCCTTTGTTTGTGCTTATAGTGTTTGAATGTTGCATGTGCTACTCTGATATAAATACTATGTGCTACTATATAAGTGCATAAGTATATAAACTTAAAAAAGCAGTCTCTTATTTTGAATGGAATATGATAAAATATTTGTAAAATAATATTAAAACGTTGTTTATGATAACATTGGCTTTAAAACGAACAAAAAATGTATGAAAAAAAATGTATAACAAAATGAAGTGTTTTTGAACAAAAAAACTGCATTTTACAACTTTTACTGTAGTCGAACTTTACAAGGTCAGACATTTCAAAATTAATCTTTAGATGATTGTTCACATCATGGTTGATCGTTATACGCCAAAGAATAAGTACTTTGTGAGCAGAACCATTTAAACGGATAACTGCATCTTAACGTCTTCTGATTTCTGCCATAAGTCGACTAATTTGTTGCTAAGCTAGCAGCAACCACTCTTGACGAAGGGTTTTGTTTATTTCATGACTTGTTTGAACTGGGGTGTCCTTTCATGCAATTTACTCCCAATAGTGTCCCATATATGCTCGATATGGTTCAAATTCGGGCTACGATTGGCCAAGGAAGATAAACCGAATTCCATTGGAACAATGAATCTTCCTCCACGACGCTAATTTCCAACTTTGGCGAGCTCTGCACTATATTGGATACGGGCATCTGTATGTCTGTTCGTAGGCAAAGGTCCCCGAAATGGTATTATCGCACGATAACCAGTAGTGATGAGCCGATCTCGAACAGTTCTTATTTAAAGGCTCCTGTATGGTCATCATTCTCTTTTTATGATTGTATTGTTTGCCATAGGTTTCCTTCTGACCAACCTTCATTAAACTTTATTTTCCCTAGCAGATGTTATAAGGAGGGTCTTCTTGACCTCGGAAGGTCTTTAACATCGTTTGTTGCCTGATTTTTATTCTCAAACGATTTATAGTGGAATGGTGATGAATAAATAAAGGCAACAGTAGTATACCGATGTTCAAAACTCATAAACCAACAATGCGTGCAATTATCACAGCGACCAACCTGTTTCCCTCATGCTTGATATCTGCCATCTTGCTGCAGTTATGAGTTGTGAATGACCAATTACAAGGTGTCAATAACATACATTTATAAACTTGGTTATTTTAAGTTTTGAAAACAATGAGAATAAAACATCTGTGTTAGTGTTTACGAGTACAGTAGCTGCATGTGCATATAAGAACTGATAGAGGCGATATTGATTGATTTAAACTCAGGTGATATTTTAATAATGTTTAACTAGTTCTATTTCAACAAATTATTTAACAAAAAAAAAAGTTTTTTAAATTTGAATTTAAATTTGGTGTTGCAATACTTTTTTTTAATCATGTGTATATATATATATATATATATAAGATATCCAGTTTAAGTCCCACCCGTATGGAAAATTTAATGTTTTAACATGCAAGTAGGGACTAAAACAGGATTTATATTATATAAGTCACTTTATATTATTCCTGTTTAGTATATAAGACACATATATATTAATCCTGTTTTAGTCCCACCCTATGGACAATTTAGTGTTCTAACATACAGGGTGGAACTTAAACAAGATTAATATTAAACTTTATTTCATTTTGGTATTTTTTTCAAATTCTGTTTTATGTAGCTTTATTTCATATATTGTTTTAAGGAAAACCTCTATCTATTGTCAATCCTGTCTCAGTCCCACCCTTATTGAAAAGGTGTTTTAGCATGGAATGTGGGACTAAAACAGCATTTATATAACTGTATTTCATTTGTAGATAAATTTTTTATCCTGTTTTAGTCCCACCTGGATATTGTCAAACAATTTTTATTTGGATGAATAATGATTAATTTTAAAAATCTGATGAAAAAAATGGTTGATAAGAAGAAATGCCAGATAACTCCAACGGAAATTTTAAAACAAATAATACTAGGTGGGGAAGAATTTTTTAAGTTACACTGTCATAGCTTTGTACACATCAAGTGTGTTGTCATGTAGCAGCATGGCATTCTCAAAATGTGCCATAGACTCAACATTCCTAATAAGACCAGATTTTGATGTTTATCTGCTTGTTATATGATCAATCAAGAAAATTGTAAAAAAGTTAAATTTATATCAAGTTTATTTTGCCATGAATATTTTTATTGATTTAAAACTTAGGATTTATTCATATGTTTATATGTTCCATTTAATACCATTTCCACTTTTTTGGTTAATAAAGAAAATAAGATTGACATACCATCAATCCAAAGTATGATTTTTCGCAGTTTTATTTTAATCAAAAGGATTATGTTACTTACGTCGTCATCTTTTGGAGCCGCCATGATTGTTTCCTAAAAAAAACCAGAACTTGAACCCAAATGAAAAAATCCAAGCTTCCAACATTGTCTTAAAAAACTTCAAAACAATTGCGAGTTATCGTAAAAAAGTATATTAACACTACACATATAGCAACACTAAACTGAAGACTGGTATGTATACTTGTCATTTTGTTCAATTTTGTCGTTCTGATTTTATTTGTTTGTTTTTTTACATACAACCCCTTATTTCATTGATTTTGTATTTACATTGTGTCATATATCAAATGTACCCGTTCAGTGTATGTTCACTTGTTTCAATATGTCTTTTGATTAAGTTAAGCCATTTCAATTGATATTTTATTGTGTTACCTTTTTTATGTTGTGATGTTACATTATTGCTTCAGATAAGGGCGAATGTTGGTACCTTTTCAAACCCACTGCAGTTGTATACACCTACTCCAAGTAATGGATCTGATGTTCAGTAGGTCTTGCTTGTTATGTGGTTCATAAGTGTTTCTCGTTTCCCGTTTTTAATGTTGAGTAGATCGTTGGGTTTCCAGTTTGAAAGGTTTTACACGTGTCCTTTTTGTGGCCCTTTATACAGCTTGCTGTTCGGTGTGAGCCGAGGTTCCATGTTGAAGACCGTACTTTGACCTATAATGGTTGACTTTTATAAATTGCGACTTGGATGGAGAGTTGTCTCATTGGCACTCGTATCACATCTTCTTACATATATTACGGTATTTATTATGGATACTTTCTCTGCCAAATTAGTTGTATATGTATGACGATGTGTCAGTCAACAGGAAAAATATAATCCTTTGTTAATCCAGAAACAATAGTCAGACTCTGAGAAGACTAGCCTTTGCACTTACTCATTGGAACCATGTTTTCAACGGCGAATTAAAATATAACACCAATTTTTTTAAAGTTTTTTGGTTTTACCAGACCCGGGCTGAACCCTACAACATCAAGCAGCAGAGACGAACACGAAACAGCTAAGGTGGTTATAAAAAACATATTTGTTATAGCTTGACGACTTGTTTATAAGTATGAATTTTCTCGGTTTTGATTTAATCAAAATTTTATGTTATCCACATTTCTTGGAGCCGACATGATAGTTTCCTAATTTTTTTTTATTTGAACCCAATTACAAATGAAAGAATCAAATCTTCCAACATAGTTTCAAAAAACTTAACAACAATTGTGAGTAAAAACATATAGGTTGCATTTCTGTAAATATTGACAATGCATTTTCCCATCGGAACTCCTTTTACGGTTAAACTGTACCACTTTTACTATGAAGTTTTGAATAAAAATCTTATCCTAGAATTGACAGTTCATATGCACTATAATTTTTTTCAAAGGTCAAAATAAAGGGCTGTGCGGAATTTTTCAACGTTGATATGCCATGAACTTTTCAGAGTTTATACTAACACTAATTTTCTTTACTACCCCTACCTCGAGTGAAGGGTTACCACCGATTTCAATGTAAACAATTTGCACATGTATATTTACTGGTAACATTCCCAAGTTATGTCTCTATTAGATGGAACACAGAGAGCATAACTGGGAACCAGTATGTAAACAAAATTAAATTTCTATGAATATTCTAGATCTCCCCAAAAAGGCGTGGTTTGAGAAACAGCTGTATTGACAAAGTGCAACCTTTAAACACACGTATATAGCAACGCTAGATTGAAGACTGATATGTTTACTTAAGAACTAAATATATTATTGTAACTGTGGGTTTTTTTTTTGTACAAAATCAAAAGTCAAATTTTCCACACTTCACACAAGAAAAATATCGAAACATAATGTTAATTGCAAAAAAAAAAATATTATAAAGTAAAAACATCGTTTAAACTTTCTTTTTAGTATAACACAGAAACAAATAAAATGTTTAAAAGTTTAATGATGGAAAATGAGATAAACGTAATATCTATAGATAAAAAAAAAAAGGTTGAACGATAGATTTATAACACTTATTTAATCAATCAATGTGTAAACTTTATGAAATTCTTAGTCTTTGAACATACATACCTTTTAGTTTTGTTTTGTCATAACAAATTTAAAGTCCATACATACTAATTCAGTCACAGGTGAACGAAGAAAGAATTTTAGAGGTGCAAACCTTTAAATATACTTATGGTCATAATGTTTATTAAGGTTAGCTGTTTAACTTCAATCGGCAAATCGTCTACAGTAAGACATGACATCCTATATATCAACCAGGAAACAATATTCTGACCCTGAGCCGACCAACCTTTGTACTTACTCATTGAATCCGTGTTTTCAATGGAGAATCAGTATATAACACCAATTTAAAAGTCGGGGTTCACCCACAACTTTAATATTCATGATATTTTAAAATTACATGTATATCTTTCCAACGAAAATTGAATTAAAAGTTAACATAAAATAATGCGGATGATTGTAAATAAAGGAATTTAAATCAGGCATTACAAATCCCTTCCAGATAAAAAAAATAAGTCACACTAAACACAATAAACGAGAAATAAAATGGTAGACGACATCAAATGCCATCAACAGAGTTCATGAGTTACCTTGAGACGGGCATAATATTTTGATATACCGATGTGTAAACCATGAACGATTAACCATCCCGTATCCTGGGACGATAGTGTAACAGCACAACATAAGAACAAAGTATACTTTAGTAGGACTTGTATTATTGCGTTTGTGTATAAAAAGTAATAGACCACTAAAAGATTGAATTGAACATTGGCAATTTTGTTTTGCTATTGAGATAAAGAATATAATTACCAACAAAAATGCAGTTTTAAGTTGGTTGTCACGGAAGCATGTCCGAACCTTTGAAGGTCAAAGAATAATTGAAGAAAATTGATATTAAAAATGAGACAATGTGTGCCCCAAAATGCTTTGATAGCGGTATCTGCTTAAATATGGCAACATCATATGAAGTATTTTTGTGGCTTTTTTGTGATAGCTTGACAACTTCTTCATAACTATGATTTTCATTTAATCAAAAAGATTATGTTACTTACTCTGTCACCTCCCTGACCCGCCATTATCGTTTCCTTAAAAAGAAAAAGAATTGAACTAAAATGAAAGTTGCTAACTTTCCAACATAGTCACAAAAAAACTTAAAAACAAATTAGAGTTATCTTTAATAATACTAGCACATTAACTGAAGACTGATTTGTATACTTAAGACTTAAATATAGTATTGTCCCTTTGGTTTTCACTGTATGAAATTAAGACATATTTTCAAAACCTCGCACAAAAAAGTTTCAAAACACACAGCTAAATTGAATTTGTTTTCATCAAACTAGTTTAATTATCATAAAGTAAAGTCATAAAACGTTTCAACTTTCATTTTAATAGCCTAGCAACACAATTAAAATGTTAAACAGTTTGATGATCGAAAATGAGATAAACGTTATATCTATGGCTACAAAAGTTGAACATGAATTTATAACACTTATTTAATCAATCGATGTGCAACCGTTATGAAACTCTTAGTCTTTGGACATAAATACCTTTTAGTTTTGTTTTGTCATAACTAAGTCCTTAGTTTATTGATTAACCTTCCGCATACATACTAATTCAGTCACAGGTGATTGAAGAAAGAATTTAAAAGGCGTAAACCTTTAAATATACTTATGACGTTTATTAGACCTTTTCAACATCTCTCGATACCTACAGTTGAGAACGACTACGACAGGTAAAATGTAAGGGGTCGTTTCAAAAATAAAAAAAAATGACATCCTTATTGATTTTATTGCTTTCAATCATTGACAATGATAAAACTTTCCTACAGAGTCCAAATGACATGTTTTTTTAAATTTATTATAAAGAAAATGATAGACTTTAAGTCACATTTCATCTTTTAGACGTTTAGCTTCTAGCTGTCCTGCTGGAATTTGGAAAACGAAAAGAACAAATCATGTTTATTGTAGTTGATAGTTAATTAAACAATGATTGTGTCGGTTGACAAGGGCGGCACATGTCTATTAGTTTTGGCCTTGCCTCCATAATGTACTCAATACTTTGTATCATTTCAATTCACCAATTTGGTTTTGATTGATTGTTAGTTGCTTTACGTCGCATTAGAACAAAAAGGCGAAAAACTTTAACTCGAACAAGATATCTTGAAGCGGAGAAGACCGTCGTTGATGAAAAAAAAGGGGGAAAAAAACCGTGATATTTTCCATCGACCTAAAAAATTAATATGTGATTATCCCTCCAGATATTGAATATGTACATAAACTAAGGTGAAGATCGGTGGAAAAACATCAAGTTGGTCGTTTCACAAGTGTGATACGAAGGACGGTCCAGTATTCTTTTTCATTTTTGAAAAAAATCATAAAAGCTTTTCCACCAACAAATTAAATCGTTATTGGCATGCGGCAAATATTTGACAAAAGACTCACATAATCACAAAAGTGAAGAGGAAATGTGTAAGCATTCAGAATGATTGGAATATTTGTTTAATCAATTCTACATGAAATGTCGTGCAAATACATACGAAATAAGAATATTATATGACAGAGACATATGTATTGTGGACGGATGCGGAAATCGGAAAATCGAGAAATCAAGAAATTTAACAATCGAGAAAAGAGAAATTAAAAACGCAAAATCGAGAATTCATTTCGCCTTTTTACGTTTTCGTGTTTTCTTTTTCGTGTTTTTTCTTTCTTGATTTCTCGATCTTATCTATTTCCCAACTTTTCGATTTCCGTATTTCTCGATTTCCCGATTTCTCAATTTCTCGATTTTGCTTTCTCAATTTCTCGAATTCCCAATTTCGTGTTTGCAAAATGAAAGGAGAAGTCACGAAAACGCTAAAAGGCGAAATTAATGGCCGCATCCGGCCACCATGCATATATTTATTCATTTATTTGGTTGATATATATTCTTAAACTTACTATATAGTCAAAACAGTTTAAAACCGCCAATCCAATATGTTACGTAATGATAATCATGATGGTTTTTGTCTTTGAGATCCATTTTACCTGTAAACTGTAGGTGTCATTAGTCGGTGTCGAGAGATGTTGAAAAGGTCTATTATGAATAGCTTCAATCGGCAAATTTAAAAATGCATATTCAGAACAACGTTACAGTCAACCGGAAGTCATGTTATCCAATGTATCAACAATGAAACAAAATTCTGATTCTGAGCCGACCAGTCTTTTCACTTTTAAATCATTGAAGCCGTGTTTTCGACGTAATTCAGAATATAACACAAATTTTGAAACCAGGGCTTCAACCCACAACCCCCCGCATCAGAGACGAACACAAAACAACTTTGGTGGTTAACAACTAAATAGTTTGACAATGTTAACGCGAAAAGCTTGATCTCTATGATTTGCCTCAAATAATTTTATAAGTACGTTTCATAATGACAGTTTTGATCATTGTCACTGATGAGTTTTTTTTAGACGAAATGCGCGTTTGGCGTATATACTTAATTTAGTCCTGTTATCTATGATGAGTTGATTTAATATATTTGATATGTTTTTTTACAGTAAATACCCGATATTCAGTTTAACCTTTTTTTTTTTAATTTTCCTCTTATTAATCTCAATAATACAAGTCCTTATGTTGTGATGTTACACCATCGTTCAAGGATATAGGGATGGATTACCGTTTATGGTTAACAAATTGATATTTAAAATAATATGTTTGTCTCAAGTCCAAGACACTGGTAACTCCTAAACTCAGTTGATGTCATTTGATGCCGTCTACCATTGTTGTTTCTCGATAAATATGTTAGTGTGTAATTTTTTTATAATGCCACATCTTGGACGAAGGGAGCTTTAATACCTGATATTATTTACAATCATACCGATTCTCCTAATTTCTATGTTAATTTTCTTGAGAAAAATATATGTTTGAAATCTTATACAACTGAAGAAAAATGCTTATAAATGAAGGATTAAGTCTTTCATATATGTATTTAATACGACTATTGAAATATATAAATAAAACGACATATATCCTAATTCAATAAAGGCAACAGTAGTATACCGCTGTTCAAAATTCATAAATCGATAGAGAAAAAAAAAATCAGGGTTACAAATTAAAACTGAGGGTAACGTATCAAATATAAGAAAACTACGACAAAACAGCTGATGAATTAGATATACTGCGAAAAGATGCAACATCTTATATTAAAGTTCTGTTGTGTAACGCCATTTTGCCAATATAGCATATTTCATTTCTGTTACAGCGATTATCTATATATATTGCAATCATCCAAAAACCTGGTAATATTTTTTTCTTCAAATAAGGCCTCTGAAAATGGTGGAATAAATTATTTGGAGTGTCCAAAAATTCCTTGGAAATAAATTGCATGCTTATATTGGCGATTTCGAATCTGTTCGAAGTTTTGATTTTCCTACCTATTTACCGCTTTATCTGATAATCTTATTAAGACAAATTTATCATTAGAGATGATTTTTCATTTCCTATTGTAAATGTTCCATTTTTAGATAGTGACGTCCCCTTGTCACCATGCAACTCATGTTGTATGTAACAAAATGCTAGATTTTAATGAAAGAAATCTCAATCTAAGACTCTTTCATCTTGCAATAGTATAAAAACAAAAACAAAATATTTGACTTTCCTACACTTCACACCAGTATTT
>CM034361.1:21546450-21654975 GCA_019925275.1 Mytilus edulis | reverse complement strand
TTGTTTTTTAAAAAACTGATGTTTTTTTTACCTTTAATATTTTCAGAAAATTTTTGTGACAGATCTTCTTAAAAGATTGGAGTTCATCAGTTTTCAAATCTTGTGCTCTAAAAATGCTTCTGTCCATTCATTTTCATAAGCTCATTAAACTGTTCCCTTTCATTGGACGATTTGGATCATTTGGTCTGTGGGGGAGGATTATTCTCTCTCAGTTTTACTCCCATCATTTCACTTAACCTATAAAATGGCATTTATTTCAATCAAAACTAGCTGTAGTAGTGCAATTCCAAAATTGTTTAAGGTTTGATAATTTTAAATTTGAAATATGTTCCACAGAGAAAAAAAAAAGAAAATAAATAATTAACAAAAAAAATTTAATCTTTTTTCATTTGAAATGAATGACTGTTAAATAAAAGGAGGTTTTGTATTTCCTTTTATTCCCTTAAAAGTGCCTGCTTTTGTTTTTTTTAAATTTCATCTCTTTCTCAAATAAATTCAGAAATTCTAAAATAAATACAATTTTCTATTTCTCTTTGATTGTTATTTTTTCTCTATCGTGCCTGTAAAAATAACTTTTTTTTAACTAAAATTTTTTGGTCAACGTATTGCAAAGACAAAAAAAAAATTTTGTAAATTTGGGGTTTTTAGTGTTTTGAAGGGAGCTATAAAAACAGAAAGCACTGTTTTATATACACTTTATATGTATAAGATCCCCAATTTTTTCTAGAACGTACTTCCTGCACTACAAACACAAGAAGAAATGCATACCTTTTTAATTTCGGCATTCTAAAATTCTGTTAATTTTATTTTTGGCATGTCTGCGCGTACCCGCATGGGGGACAATTCAAAGTCCTTTCTGGGCTGCACGACCCACATCCGGTTTTTTTCTATTAAAATGCCATGGGATCGGAATGAAACTGAAATAAAACGGAAATTATCGATAATATGGGGATTTCTGTAGAAACAGTGAAAGTATGAAAAATAAATTTTCAAATTGTATTTATTAAATAATATACATAAAAACTTGCAAAATTAAATGCACAATGATGAAAAATAAACGTAAAATCCCTTAAAAGAAAAACATGATAGAAATTAATACTGACTATTATAAAATTGAAATAAAAATTTAAAGAAAACATTTTAAAAATTTAAAAAAAATATACCCATATGATTTTTTTAAAACAACTTTTAGTAAAATGTAAAAAAAAAAACTAAAATTTTTAAAAACAAACTACTAAAATTAAATTGTTTTATAAAAAATTAAAAAAACAAAAAAAACTTTCCCCCAATTTGTTCTGAACGAAAAAATTGAACAAATTTTACATATCCAAAATGATTTTTTTGGGCACGATTTCAACCCTGCACTTTCAAATGTCCCAGTCTAAACAAAAATCACATGCCAACGATCCTGATCGTGTAGGTTTTTTTTTACACTTTATCAATCCAGTCGCATTTCCCTTCTTTCCGTGATCTAATTTTTAGTTTTTTCCAAAGCTTAGTTAAAATTTTTTAAATGCGCTGGGGGTTTACGTTTTCATAAATTGAGAAATTTAACCCGAATTCGTACAAATCTTTCAAATTTCAATAAAATCGAAATGTTTCCCTACATTATAATACACTCTCTTCCATTTAAGAAATTTACTAACTGAAAAAAACTGTTCACTTCCCTGTAATATGTGTGTAATTTATAAAAATCACAATTTTCTGAGTTTTTTTAATCAATTTATTCACAATTTGCAAAAAATTTCCGTATATATTTCACGTTTCATTCCCCACCCGACGGCATTTTATTATAAAACGGATTGGGTACTGCAATTTGACATTCGACCCACATGGGGGTCGCGCAGAACTGCCTTTTATTTTTAGAAAATAAACACCCCCAACATCTTCACTATCATTGGGTTCTCGCACATTGCCAAGGATCTTTTTTCGTTTTACAATTTGTGAAAATGTTCAACTGCGTCGGGGACGTTTTCTGAAAATTTTACGTGTTTTTGAACAGATATACATGTTGAGGAGGGGTATTGCACAAATACCAGTCGAGAGAATTTAAATTTCACGAGCCGTAATGCAGGGAAATTCATTCTCAAGACTGGTATTTTTCGCAAATACCCCTAAAGAACATGAAAATATCGTTTAATTACACCGAATGTTAATGTACTAACACGCATTGATGATCGTGACGTTACAAGCGTCCAGTCGGATAGAGTATTTTTTGGCAAATACCACGGCAGAGAGGGTAAAAACGGCATATCCTTTTAGCAAATACCCCGGCGGCGTTAAAATTGAACGGTATTCATGTGATAACAGTAAATTGGTGAAAAATACACTGGCTATCAACCAATCAAAACCCCGGATCTTACATAAGGTGTAATTATAACAAATATTAAAGAATATGCAGTTTAAAAAGTCTTGCTTCGATTTGTCAGGGTTTTATGGACCACTCCCTTTTAATTTTTAATTGAAATTCGATATTTTGTTAATACTTTTGTTTTATAGTATAGAAATCTTGTTTCCATAACTTAAATTAAAATGTGACACGACCTTATAGATGGTATTTACCAAAAGACATCGGTCGCAACCAGTATTTATAAAATTTTGATCAACATTACAGGTATCGTCGCTTTGAGAAAACCAAACGCACTTGATTATAAAACATGAGTATATGAACGAACATACTCTCCTTTATTTTTGAAAAAAGATACAATGTTAAATATCTAATTGTTTCCTTTACCTGTAACGGAGTGCCTTATGTTCAATGTTTAAATATCCAGTCTGAAAGTAAAAGTGTGTATGCTATATATCAAACCTACGAACATTAAACATGTACAAACATATACAATAAAATGCAAGATGTCAATCAACTAAAACATGTTTGATTTAAATATTCATGTCACAACCAAAAGATTCAAACAGAATACAGACTTAATCATGGATGGATTGCTTCATTCCAACTATTCCAAATTATTCTTTATATTTCATACCCTTTTTGTTTGAGTTGGGGGTTTTTTTTACCGGTTTCTACCATCTTTTTAATAGTAACAGATTAAAAATCATAACCAAATGTATATGTACATCTACATATGAGCACAGTACCATAAATTGTCAAGCAGTCTTACAATACCTATGTGCTATTGAAAAACATTTTTTTATACACAAATAAATTACATTGTTATAGCTAATAGAACAAATTCTCAAGAAGCACTGGTCGTCCAACCAATAAATTGTTTTTTAAAACTTAATAAAATGTACAAATAATTTTTACTTCTTATTAAATGTAAGATTTTATGCTTTGTACAAACAAAGCAAACATATGGTAAGTAAACAAGTGAGAGGGTGGGGTGTTTGTGCAAACTAAAAACTGGTTTGGAACTTTTTGGGCCTCAATGCTCTTCAGCTTTGTATTTGTTTTGACTTACGAACTTTTTTTATCTGAGCGTCAATAGTTTGTCTTGTGGGACGAAACTCGCGTCTGGCGTATTAATTTTAAACCTGGTAAACCTTTTGTTAGCTAAATTTTTCGAGTCTTTCCCCCATTCTTTATGTTCTCCCCATTTATTTGTATTGTAAATCCTGTCATGCAATTTTGTCATTTTAATCCACAAAATCTGGTTCATCCCACCATTTTTTTTTTCTTAAAATGTCCTGTACCAAGTCAGGAAAAGTGCTATTGTTACATTTTAATGTTGTGTTTCTGTTGTGTCGTAGTTCTCATCTTAAATTTGATGTGTTTCCCTCAGTTTTAGTTTGCAACCCGGATTTGTTTTTCTCAATCAATTTAATGAATTTCGTACAGTGGTATACTACTGCCTTCCTTTTTGGAACTATGCATATCGTTAAAACGAAGCAACTTACTGCGACTGTAGACTTTTTTATCTTTATTTACTAGATTCCGTCTTTCTTCTTCCTCGCTTTAAATATAACACCATTAATTTTACTTCAGTGTTTATAAAACAGAAAGATAGAAAAAGTTTAATCCCGCTCTGGCGAAAAATATCAATTAAGTAAAACATTTAGAAATAGCTAAATATTCATTAGTAGGTATCGGAAATAGTAGTTTTTCAGCCACAGTCATAACCATTTGCAAGACATTTTTTTAAATAGTATCTGATTAAAATTTTCAATTAATAGTTTTTGTTATTGTACTTATTGCAACTCGCTATGCACATGTGTGCCTTTCAAATTTTCTTGTATTCGAACGCAACTGATGAGTCTTTTGAAGTTGAAAGTCTTGTCAGGTTTTTCGAAATTTAATAACCTGATATCTATGATGAATCTTTTTATTCCGTTTTCCGTTTTGAATTTTCTTGTGAATAAAGCTTCAACATTGAATGTTATATAATGCAGATTACTGACTATTATTCTCATATATCTGTCAAAGAATGGCTTCTTGTTGATCTCATGGTGTCTATTGGTTGTTTAAATTGCTGCTCATTGACGAAAACCCACATATAGGGTTTTTATATGTGCCTTAATTTATTGCAAGTGATGATATCTGGAAATATACAATGAATTATTGGAACTACAATTCCAAGATTATAAATTCATATCTAAAGAACAGGCAATTTTAAATTCCTTCACTTTTTGAATTCATTGATAAAGAATTGTTTTATTCAAAATAATCAATCAAAAGTAAAATCACAAAAGATGATGCTACAAGGATCATTTGTCCTTACCTTTCATTTGATACCTAAATTACCAATTATATTCTAAAAGTTTAATATTTAATACCAATGCATAAGAATTATTTTCATTTAAAAAATATAGTATAAAGTACTTATAATATTCTCTTTGACTGGGCCTGATTTGGGGTCAAAGAATCCCGCTCAATCCGGTGCTATGAACCGTCTTAAAGTTGGAGTAAGTCAGATTTTTTTGCTCCGTGTAGAAGACCTGACTGTGAACTTGAGACAAAGTAAAGCAATAAAATCGCTTTTACTTTGCTGTTTGTGTTATTTGATGGTGTCAATGGATGGATTAAAATATCCATTCTTTTCTATGATATGAGTTCAGTATATAAACCTGTCATTGGAACCTGTCCCTTCTTTTTTTAGTCAATATTGTTCCGTAAAATGATTATAATTAACGAGGGGTATATTTAAAATATGCAATCAAATCTGACTACAGTGTCAATTCGATCCCACTTAAAGAAAAAACTAAAAGTGATAAAGAAAAAGTTAAATATGTACCATTTTTACTACTATACTTACGGGTCACTTTTCGCTTCCATTAATTGTGTTCTTTTCCTAAAGAAAGTAAAAAAGCATTGTAAAAATTAAATTAAAAAAATTAAAAAATTCTATAATTTTTATTATCATTCTTTTTCCAAAAAACAAAAATTTGCCCGTAGTTTCAGAGGAGAAGATTTTGTAAAAGATAACTAAGATTTACGAAAAATGGTTAAAAATTGACTATAAAGGGCAATAACTCCTAAAGGGGTCAACTGACCATTTCCGTCATGTTGACTTATTTGTAAATCTTACTTTGCTGAACATTATTGCTGTTTACAGTTTACTCTATCTAAATAATATTCAAGATAATAACCAAAAACGCAAAATTCCTCAAAATTACCAATTCAGGGGGCAGCAACCCAACAACAGGTTGACCGATTCATCTGAAAATTTCAGGGCAGATAGATCTTGACCTGATAAACATTTTTACCCCACAATCAGATTTGCTCTAAATGCTTTGGTTTTTGAGTTATAAGCCAAAAACTGCATTTTACCCCTATGTTCTATTTTTAGCCGTGGCGGCCATCTTGGTTGGTTGACCGGGTCACGCCACACATTTTTTAAACTAGATACCCAAAGATGATTGGGGCCAAGTTTGGATAATTTGGCCCAGTAGTTTCAGAGGAGAAGATTTTGTAAAAGATTACTTAGATTGAGAAAAATGGTTAAAAATTGACTATAAAGGGCAATAACTCCTAAAGGGGTCAACTGACCATTTCGGTCATGTTGACTTACTTGTAAATCTAACTTTGCCAAACATTATTGCTGTTTACAGCTTATCTCTATCTATAATAATATTCAAGATAATAACCAAAAACAGCAAAATTTCCTCAAAATGACCAATTCAGGGCAGCAACCCAACAACGGGTTGACCGATTCATCTGAAAATTTCAGGGCAGATAGATCTTGACCTGATAAACATATTTACCCATGTCAGATTTGCTCTAAATGCTTTGGTTTTTGAGTTATAAGCCAAAAACTGCATTTTACCCCTATGTTCTATTTTTAGCCGTGGCGGCCATCTTGGTTGGTTGACCGGGTCACGCCACAACATTTTTAAACTAGATACCCCAATGATGATTTTGGTCAAGTTTGGTTAAATTTGGCCCAGTAGTTTCAGAGGAGAAGATTTTTGTAAAATTAACGACGACGGACGACGGACGACGAACGGACGACGGACGACGACGACGGACGCAAAGTGATGGGAATAGCTCACTTGGCCCTTCGGGCCAGGGTGAGCTAATAATATTTAAGATAATAACCAAAAACTGCAAAATTTCCTTAAAATTACTAATTTAAGGGGCAACAACCCAACAACGAGTTGTCCGATTTGTCTGAAAATTTGAGGGCAGATATATATTGACCTTATACACTAATTTACCACATTCAGATTTGCTCTAAATGCTTGATTTTAGAGTAATAAGACAAAATATACATTTTACCACTATGTTCTATTTTTACCATGGCGGCCATCTTGGTTGGTTGGCAGGGTCACACCACACATTTTTTAAACTAGATACCCCAATGATGAATGGGGCCCAAAGTTTGGTTAAATTGGCCAAGTAGTTTCAGAGGAGAAGATTTTTGTAAAAGTTCACGGACGACAGACGCAAAGTGATGACAAAAGCTCACTTGACCTTTCAGGTCAGGTGAGCTAAAAATATCAAAAATCAAAGAACTGCAACGTTTAATTATGTAAGGGTGATTCATGCTCTTCATCTTTGTACTTGTTTGGCTTTATAATTATTTTGATCTGAGCGTCACTGATAAGTCTTAATTTTTATACGAAAACTGTGTCTGGCTTATTAAATTATAAGCCTGGTACCTTTGATAATTATTTAGGTTGTATACACTGAACACAAAATAAAAACGTTTCATTCTATGAGAAGCTTGCTGATAACTAATCATATTTATGAATTAGAGATTTATCATCACTATGGACATATGTGTATTGGTTAGGACCAGATACTGACCCGAAAATATCTTGTTTCAATACATGTGTGATTGGGTTGTTGTCTTATGGCAATTACCCAACATCATAAATGATTCATAAATACCAGTAAATTGAAATAACACTCAGTGGTTTAATTTTCAATGTCACATATTTGACAATTATTTAATTAGAAAACTCTCCCATTTTTTATATTCCCAGTCATTACTTGTGCAGACAAAACAAACCATACAGACTAACTATGATTATTTTTCTTACCTAACTATCTTGAAGTGATGTTTAATTCTGATTAGCTTAAAAACAAGTAAAATGTTTGGTTCATTCTGTACTTACAGCTTTAATACCACACATTACTGTAGTATTGCCCAGCTTGACCAGTGCAGATCCATCCGCTGTTGTCACACATCCTAAAGAATCAAATTATCACAATATAGGAATCAAGATTAAAGTCATATGAACCTCAAATTAAAAAAAATAATGCATATGATTTTTATAAAATAAATAGATAGTTTTCATTATAAAACTAAGGTACTTTACTTTTTTCTGAAGAAAAATCTTAAATTGTTCATATTTAGAAGTTTACTTTATTTGAATTGCATGTTTCCAGGAAGCAATTGGCCAATATATTTTCCGTATGCATAGTTACTTCAGCGTGACACCATTGTAAAAATTCGGTGATTGCAATACACAATGATCTGTCCTTAAATAAACTATTATCTGATTGTACATGTTAAACACGTGCTCAATATCCACTTTTAATTGTTGATTGTTTACTATAAGTTGTCAATCAGTAAACTTCGGCTTCTAAACATGACATTTAAGTAGCTGCAATATTTTCACTTCATAAACAGACAGATAGAAAAAAAATTGACGATTATACAAGATGGTTGCGTAAAAAATGATAAAATCGGGCACAGAAGACTCAGTTTATGATGTATACATGTGTTGGTTCAAGAATTGGATAAAGATTATTTTTCACCAGTCACTCGTTTCATATGACTTTAACTCTGTGGTATAAATTTGAAACTAACAATAAAACAAGTAAAAATTTACATGACCTTGCACTATTTAAAGCATATGCAGACCTTTCCTGGCATACATGTACTTCTTAAACATTGAGATTTATCAAATTCCTTGCTTTCCTTATAAATTAAAACCTGTTTTTAATGATGATTGCAATTGTAAGAAAGTAAGCAAGTTCATGTATACCAAAAAGTACTGAGAGCTATTCTAGAAAAACAAGAGTGCTGAAATGTCTCGCCTTCTATTCTTATCATTGATATTATGTGATAGTCCTAAGTATAAAGCTTTATTACAACTGTCACATAAACTCAACATTAACCAAGATAACTAAACAAAGACCAATAAACTTTGAAAATGAGGTCAAGGTCAGATGAACCATGCAAGGTGACATGTACAGCTAACAATGCTTCTATACAACATATATAGTTGACCCATTACTTATAGTTTAAGAAAAATAGACCAAAACACAAAAACTTAACACTGTGCAATGAACTGTAAAAATGAGGTCACGGTCAAATAAAACCTGCGAGACTGACATAAAGATCATAAAATATTTCCATACACCAAATATAGTCGACCTATGGCATATAGTATTAGAAAAAAAGACCAAACTCAAAAACTTAACTTTGACCACTGAACCATGAAAATGAGGTCAAGGTCACATGCCATCTGCCCGCTAGACATGTACACCTTACAATCATACCATACAACAAATATAGTAGACCTATTGCATATAGTATGAGAAAAACTGACCAAAACACAAAAATTTAACTATAACCACTGAACCATGAAAATAAGGTCATGGTCACATGACACCTGCCAGTTGGACATGTACACCTTACAGTCCTTCCATACACGGAATATACTAGCCCTATTGCTTATAGTATCTGAGATATGGACTTGACCTCCAAAAATTAACCTTGTTCACTGATCCATGAAATGAGGTTGAGGTCAAGTGAAAACTGTCTGACAGACATGAGGACCTTGCAAGGTACGCACATATCAATATAGTTATCCTAATATGAAGCAGGCATTACCTGTTTAATGGGACGAAGTTTGTTTAAATTAATTTTTGTAACTTAAATATTTGTTAAAAAAAGAAACGGAAATACCGTAACGTTTCCGATTTTGGTTCTGTTGTTAGGGATTTTACTTGTGACGTTACTTAAGTTATGACGTCATGTTCAATGTAAACAAAGAAACGCAATGCATCAGGTAACGTTTATTCATACCAAAAGACAAAGAATGATTAAAAATGAAATATATTGGTATTGTGTTCCTTGAGTTCCTATATTTTACTAGACTAATCAAAGTCTCACGACAACAAGACCGGAAGAAGGAATTAGAGTTAAGTGTTCTGCGCAGATCCGGAAATTAAAAAAACGCGACAAAAAAAATTGAACGATTTTGAGTTCATTAGTACAATGAAAAATTCGGGAAATTTTCCCCGATTTTTTTTTTTTATTGAATTTTCTACTGTAATAGGGGACTTCCTCCCCCTATTACTTATAATAAGAGAGAATTCAGCATTACAACAAAAAAAAATTTCAAATGGTCACTTAACCATGAAAATGAGGTCAAGGACATTGGACCTGTGACTGACGGAAACTTCGTAACATTAAGCATCTATATACAAAGTATGAAGCATCCAGGTCTTCCACCTTCTAAAATATAAAGCTTTTAAGAAGTGAGCTAACGTCGCCGCCATAGCCATAACCGCCGCCGGATCACTATCCCTATGTCGAGCTTTCTGCAAAAAAGTTACAGGCTCAACAAAAAACTGTCCTTTTGGACAGCCATGTACTAGTTTTAATAAAACATGGATGATTGAGGTCCTAATAGTTTTCACAATACAAATAACTTTTGAAGATTTCAAAAACAGTCTTGACTTCATACATGTCATAGGTCTTATATAAAACATACCTTCAACCCCCCACCCCCAGCCATCATCAAATAATATGTGTTTTATGCATTACCCCATCAGAAATGTAAAAGATGTATGATGAAATATTATCACAATAGTATTACAACAAATGATATAATTTACAAACCAATGTTTAGTACAGTTCTTCTAAATTCTCCAAGATCTCTTCCATCAGGTCTAACATCTTGTTCCTAAGGAAAACAACCATACATCAAAAACATCAAATACAGATTTCTATATCATATTTATATAGATGGGGCTATAAAGGTTAAACCTGACATGAAAAGTCTGTTACCAATGATGGCAATTAGGTTATGTATCTTCACTTTACTGTCACTTACTGAAGTTAATCATTCTTTTTTTTTAACTTAATAAAGCACAGTCATAAGATAAGTATGGACAGGGTATTCCAATAGGAATTTATGTTCGCTTCACATCATATGTCAATTAGCATATTACACTTTTTTTTAATTCAATTTCAAAATAATGTAGATGAAGTATACTATATACCTCTATTCCCCATCTCTCCACAAATATTTCTGTCACACTTTTCTCAGAAACTAATTAGAATGACTTGATATTGTTCAGCAGCTTAACAGTTATCAGTTATAAGTTTTGTGACATGTGGGCTTTTCAGTTCTGTCTGATACCTACTTCCTGTTAGATCATACAGTCATACTTCAATTTTTTCAATATGATGAATGAACTTAAATGTGTCATAAATTTCTACCTTTCTACTGAAAAGAGTGATTTCATATTTGAGAAGTTGTAATTGTAGTGTCTTTTTCTGTTAGTCACCTTTTGCCTGGTTTTATTATACTTTTTAAAAAAACGACTAAAAATCATGAAAAATTTTAAATCATATTTTATACCAAGTTCTGTAAATAAATATGTTCAATATCATATAATACTTACTAAATATTTTCTGTAATATTCTACCGGTCTTGCAGTTCTGAAATTAAATTTTGTTATTTTCGTAAGCTGCATATTTTAATAGACAAAAGTGTTCCTTAAAAGTACACAAGGCCAAAAAAAAAAATATGTCTGTTTCCTGTTCCCGGCCGACCTTGACTGAAAACCCTGACCCTAGTTTTTTTTCTTTAAATTTTGAAAAAAAAATCGTTTCCAGTCCGATCCAGATCCGTATCTTACTATGCCCAAACAATCAAAATGGCTGCTCCAGTACAAATGTGCTGGTTTAAAAAATGTCAGCACTGGAGAGTCAATTAAAGCTTCTTTAAAGACATTTATTCATTTGGGTACAGGACCCTAAACAAATATGACACTGAACTGACTGCAAATCTAATTATAACACAGTGCTGAAAAAAATTATAAAAAAAAAAAAAAAAAAAAAAAATCCTGACCTTTACCATGTTTAGCAACCATTCCAACCCTGATTTATTTGCCTTGGCAACAGGAAACAGACATATATTTTTTTTTTGGCCTAAGCAAAGAAAACTGTTACATTAAAAAAAATAATGATACATTTTCACCTGTTCAAATTTAGTTTAAAATGTTAAGTTACACAAGAATAAATATACCACTTGCTAGATTGTTTGGCTTATGTTTACATGAGTTGTACCACTTGCTAGATATATGTATATAGTTACTTTAATATGAGAACCTAAAGCTCAATATTCATATTGTCTTCAGCATTGGATTTTTAAAACATAAATGTATGTCCAAAGATATAAGTTTAAAGAGTTTCCATTAGAACTGCTGTCAGCCTAACAAGTATAGCCTATAGGTTAATTGACACCTTCAGTGTCTGCGCGTACCAACATGCAGGTACACATAGCCAAATTGGCCTTCATAGGCTACACATACCTGCCTCCGGCTTTATAATTTATGTCATCAGATCTGGAATAAAATGTGAATGAATCTGGAAATTATCGCAATAGGTGAAAAAAATTGATTACTCACAGAGATGTTAAGTTCAATACCAGTTTTATTTTTACTCAGGCCACAATTAAAAATATTTCAGTTTGCCCAAACCCGACCCATGATGACTGGGTGTGGGTAGGTAGGTAGGCAAATTCTTTTTTTTTTTTTTTATCCGAATTTGCATGAAAATATTAAAAGAACTTAAAACAGTATATCTTTTTTTTTCTCTGTCAAACCTTTGTAGAGACAACCAAAAGCCATGAATTTAAAACCTCTATAAATAAATTAGTCTACTATATGATTTGAATCCTGAGATGTTTATAACCCTGACAATTGCTAACTTTGTGAAAGGGCTATTGGATTTGTGAAGTGATTTTCAACAGTTCCATCAACACTATGTTTGTGTTAAAAAATATCAGCTGATTATGTAATGATTAAATTTGTTTGTAGTTTTTAAATCCTAATTCTATTAAAATAGATTAAATGTCCTAAAATATTTATATGAATTATTATCTACCATCCTTAGTTTGTGTCTTTTTTATGTTTTGAAAACAAATTTATATTTTACATTATCACACAGGTAAACTAATTTGGCTATAAATAGATCAAAGCATGTTCTGTAGAATCTCCAAACTAAAAACGTATTTGTTATAATTTTATTTCTTTAAATAATCAAGTTTAAATTTTTGAAAATAATCATTATTGATAAAATGTAATTGCACAAAGTTAACGTTTTCTGAAGAGTCATGGTTCTAGGGGCTTCCTCACAAATTGTATAAAAATCCAATATGGCGTCCATAACATGTTTTTACTTTTGCACATGTGAAAAAATATTTCTGACAAAAGTCAGATTTCTCTTGTCAAAAGGGATTTATATTTATATTGCAATAAATTATTCAGAAGGAGTTACATTCAGTTAAGATTATATTTCTGATTCTGTGAGCCATTATAGTTTTATCAAATTCTCCCAAACAGCAACGTACTGACTGTCTAATGAGACTTGTAAATTTGAACTATTTGAATAAAAGGTCATCTAATTTACATGATAAAGGAAGATTATAATTAAAGACAACAATTTATCAAGAAATAATTCCTTTTTATTCAGTAAAAACAAAATCTTCTTGCAAGATTGTAAATTAGCAACTTCCGGATCTATTTCCTGTCAGAATAACATTGAAAATATTCGATTGCACATGGTTTTGAACAAATCTACCTGAATATTCTTATCAGATATTCGATAACACAATGAAATTAACATTGAGCATATAGGTAAGGGTTTGGTAGTACAAACAACTACAGCGTAAAAAACAGTGCCACTTCACTTGTTTTACTTCTTTACGTTCGTTAAATCAGAAGATAAAAACAGAGAACATCGAATATCGATTAACTGCGTCTCTTATACGCTTTCTTTTAATCTTATTCACAATTACTTTCAAACGCAAAGACGACAAACATTAAGTTTTGACGATGACGGAGCGGACCCAAAATAAATCCGAAAAAAAAAATTCTTCCAAAAAACGTCAAAAAAAGAATTTGAGTCGGCGGGTTTATTTTGGGTCGGTCGCGTTTGGGCAAACATACAATCTTTTTATTTTGGCCTCATGTCCCTTAAATGTGGTTTCCTAGAAATGATCCTGTTGTCTTTTTGAATATTTTTCTTTAAATATTAATTATAATTATTGATATTAAGTAATAATGGAATATACGATATTTTTTAAGATGAGAGTCAAATTAAAATTAATTAAGGCATTACAAGTGAGAAAAACTGAAACCAAATAAGAACATTTTAATTTCTTAACATTAATGATTATAAATAAAATAGATTATCTATTCATATATTTAAATTTATTCATCATACATAACACTTAATTTTCATTTTAACCTATATAAGAAAACATGAATATTTTAAAATATTTCAGGTGCAACATTAGAAGAAGCAAACAATAAATTCAGAGTTCTGAAAGGATATATAATTATCAAATGCATCAAGTTTTAGATATATGGAATTTTATCATATTACTTTAAATTGTGTTTACACTCAAACAATGTCCAACTTTACTTTTTGTCGTTTTAGATCTTTTTAAAAAAAAAAATCTGTTTCGAAAATAACTTTCACACTTAGTTTTTTAACTTATATTCATATATTTATTCAAATTCAGTATAATTTTATTCTTTTTATGTGCATTTATATTCCATTTCTATTTTTCTATCTAATACATTAACATTAATTCAAAAAAAAAAAAAATTGCCATTATCTGAAGGAGAGGGGTGGGGTGGGGGTTGGATGGGCCTTGACCCCTAAATGCCAGGCTTAAAAACATAAATTCCTGGATGCTGAAAGGATCAATCCTTAAATTCTGAGCTTAAAAACACCTGATCCCAGAGTCCCAATATAGGTGTGCCCCCTCCCCCCCCCCCTCCATTATCTTCACTTAAGTCACAAAATCATGAAATAACCAATAATATTCGTGTATCTCTCTTGTTTCATTCATTCATGATCAGACGACAGTTTATTATGAAAATTGGTTGCTGGTACGCCACAGGTGTTTGAAATAGTCGAGTTTGGTATATTTATACCCCGTTATTGATAGGATTTCAAACACCTGTGGGTACGCATAGCGTACGAAGGCCAACTTTGGCTGCGAGTCCGTGCAGACACTCCCCAATATAAATCAAAGCCTTAAAGGCTGTAAAAGCAATTGCTGCCATGTTAATGTTTGGGGACTTTTATTTTTCATCCACATATATATAATAATTAAACCTAATAATTAAACCTGACATGAGTGTTGTCTAGTTAGAAGTAAGAAGGTTTTAACTTTATATAAATAAAAGACTTTAGCAGAAAGTCATTTTTAATATGTTTTATATTTCACAAGGAGACAACACGTTTACCAGGCTAAAGTTGGGGTCAAATATACATGTGCTGAAACATATAACTCAAAAAGAAATCATCATTGATTATCCCCTGGTAGTGTTTGTAACTGGGCAATAATTTCCTTTATTGATTTAATTTTAACAATTTTCATTATAAATTTATATTTAACCATTAACACAAATGATTAAGTTAAAACATTTCAACTTTCCAGACGCAAATGTTAAAAAACGGGAAAGAAATAAAATATCTTACAAGACATAACAAGTTAAACATGTAAAGAATAAATATATATTTCAGCTTAATAAAAAATATTTTCATAATGGTACTTTGTCATCATTTTTAAAACTAAGTTCCAAACATTATTGCTCAGTTGATATACATGTATGTCCTGCTGTTGTATGTTTTTCTATGGTCGGGTTGTTGTCTCTTTGACACATTCCCCATTTCCATTCTCAATTTTATTATACGAACAAGAACAAACAGCTCTACGTTGCTTTGACATTTATCAATTTTCAGGAAACATTGCGAAAAATGATCTTCAATATTTCGAAAACATGTGAAATAAAATTGCTAACACGGTGGACCGTCGAGTGTCAACAAACGTAGTAGACTTGTTCACTGAAAAGACGAGGATAATGGTTTCATCTGACATTTGTTATGCATTCCCGGTTTTGATCATGATATTTAAAAAGACGTACTTTTTTTCAATCTATGTAACTAGAAAATTCCAAATTGAGATATCTCTTCATCTGGACCGACTTGGCATCTACTACGTTTGGACGGGTCCATTTCATTAGTAAGGTGATCGATAAATATTACGGAGTTTGACAGAAAAGGAAGACGAACTTATTGTTATGTGTTTTCAACAAGGGAGAAGGTTGTGCAAGGTGGAGGTTGTGTAATTTGGTGGAGAGACACTTTTATAGATTTTACAGATTTTACAGATTTTTACAGACTTGATAGTGTTTTAATGTGAACTTTTATTTCCTGTATTGCCAATGAGAACCCTGAATGATGTTTTAGCAAAGTGAAAATACATTTACTGCCATTTTTCGAAAAAAATGTGATACACGAGACTAGTCGCCATCTTGATTTTATGAAGAAATTTTAAAGAAGTTTTTATTTAACAGTCCTTTTACCTTTTAAACAAAGAACACTTTTAATATATAGTGAATAGTTTTATGAAAGACAATTGTTGTATTTAAACATTTTTTCCAAATCACTGTTTCTGAGTAGATACAACCAACAGTAATAGTAGACAATATACTCAAAATGTCGAGAAGGTCAAGTAGAGAATTAGTTCCAACCAAAATATATACACCCAGCAAGAGTATTCAAACTACTAAGAATTATGTATTAAATGAGAAAAGAACTTTGAATAAAATTAAGGAAGCTGCAAATAGAGATATTGATATTCAAACAACTTTGAAAAGGGGGAATTTAATCATACAGTTTTCATCGGCTGCATTTTTACAATTTAATACATGCTTTGACCAGTATTTTAGTTCAAACCAAAGTTTAAAACTAACAGTACATGAAAGGTTCGATTTATCAAAGAAATTATCAGAGAGATCAATTTCATTTGCTGACGTTAGTAATCCGTCAAAACAATTGTATAGGGTGAACATTTTTAATACAACATGTCGTATTGAAGTGAATGGGAAACAATTTATGTCATTCATAGATGAACTTTCTAAAATTGCATCGCAGATGAGTAATGATGTAGACTATAAACATCTCAATACCAAAATTAAAGAGCAATGTGATTTTTTATTATCATCAATTAACAATGGTCATAATTCGTCAGTTGTAGTGAATAATACAAAGATTAGTCAATCTAAAGCTATTACAAACGCTGGTAGTAAGGACATAAAAGACCCTGAAGTATGCCTAAAATGTAATAGAAAATGCTTATCCAGAAGTGTCTGGTGTAATAGGGGCAAACATTGGATACACTATAATTGCGAAAAATTAAAAAGTGAAATGATTAACATTTTAGAGAATAATTTAGATGCAAACCATTATATATGTTCAATTTGTGATATAGACTCCATAGATGATAAGCAAGTATCATCTGTGAATATTCCTACTGACAATCAAGTATGTGATAGTATCAACTTACCTTTGGTCGACATGATTAATGAAGAATCTTTTTTTAGAAGGAAATGAAATAGAATCAGATACTTTAGTAAAACATATAGATAAAGATCAAGTAATACCCAAAGTAACTTTAGCTCAATCTCTTTTACTGGAGGAATTTCCAAGGTCTTGTGCCTTATGTTTAGAGTTGTTAAACAATGATGAACAAATTTGTGAATTTTGTGATCAATCATATCACATAAAATGTATGGGAAAAGAAAATAAAATATGTCTAGGATGTGAAGCAACACATAGTCAAAATTCTGAAAATTTACATTTGAATACTGAAATTTCAGTAAAGAAGGTTAATTCACCTCGTCCAACTTCAGTTTGTGTAGACAAAAACATTTCTGATAAATCTAAAGTAAATCAAGATAAGGGTAATGAAAATAGTGTGTTGAAACAGAAAGAATTGCGTCAATTAAAACTAAAATTAAAGAAAAAAGAAGAAAGTCTGAAATTAAGAGTTGTCAGTGAATGAAAAACTTAAAGAGAAAACCAAACTTCTTGATCATCTTCACCAACTTGAAGCTCGAAATATAGAGTTAGAACAAACCATAAAAACGATGAATAGGAAAATTATTATTTTGGAAGAAAATCAAAATAACTCCTCTCTGCGTAATGAAAAATCAGAATCTGGAAATTTAAATAGTCATAGAGATAATAGTGAAGAATTATTGATACAAGTAAGGAATAAAGTCACAAAATTTATTGTGGACAAGATTGAAAATGAATTGGATAAATTATCTGACAATATTACTGAAAATAATGATAAATCAAAGGATACACAAGATCATGTTAATCAACAAAATGTGAAAGATAATTCAGAAAATCAATATTCTCAACATAATTGGGGTTATCAAAATTATTATCAACAATATCCATATTATTATGATCATCAGAACTCATATTATATAAATAATTATGGAACTGAAAATGAAAGTCATAGCGATTCAGAAAGTAGATGTGATTATGAAAATCAATGGCTTCAAGATTCGTCTCCGTACAATATTCAAACCGTTACTCATGCGAATCTTATTGATGTATTAGCGTTAAACAACCAAGTAGGGACAAATTGTGATTCACAAAATAATCGACCTAGGAACTATTTGGGACAAAACTTATATTTCCAAAGTAATAACATTGCCAAAACTTTACATGGAAATAATTTTTTATGGGAAACAAGCCTCAGTGTCCAACCGACATAATGGAACAATTAAATCATGAAAATAGTGAGAATGATAAAAAGAAGGAACTTAATATTTTAACTTTTAATTGTAAAAATATACAAACATGTGGTATGTTTTTTGATGAACTTTTTAAATCAACAGATATATTTTTAATTCAAGACATTGGCTGTTTAATTTTCAACTGAATTTACTTAATGAACTCCATCAAAATATCCGTGGAATTGGAAAAGCTGTCGATGATAAAGACCCAATAAATCCAACCAATTTACCTCGTGGTTATGGGGGAACAGGAATTTTATGGAGAAAAGACCTTGACAATTTTATTAATCCATTAGATATAGGAAATGATAGAATTTGTTGTGTTGAACTTTTAGGATCTTCAAAGCTACTCCTAGTATCTGTTTATTTACCATGTAAAGGAACACCATCTGACTCGTTAGAATTTTATAACTGTATAGACCAACTACATGAAATTGTCCAAAGCTATAGCGACTCTCACTCTATCATAATTGGTGGCGATTTTAACGAGAATATTTTAAGTAAAATTGATACGAGAAGAAACAAATATTTAGTAGACTTTATGAATGAAAATAGTTTATATACTGAAGAAAATGGAATTACTTTTGTAAATTGTAGTGGTAAAGGAACTTCAACTATTGACTTTTTACTTTTTAAACAAGATTTTAAAGAGAATGTGATTAATATGGAAACAATGGACAATGTGGCTACTAACGTATCTGATCATTTTCCTGTTAAAGCGAGAGTGAAATATATCATCAATGCTAAAGAAAAACTGAAATGTTCAAATTCAAATATTTTACCCTCTGGGAAAACTCCTTGGAAAAAAATAGATAAGGCCATAGTTATTATATTTTTAGTTTTACGAAATTTTTTGACAAAACCAATGGGTAGGAGGACGAAAAAAAAAAAAAAAAAAAAAACTGCTGCTGCTGATTTTTTTTTTAATACCAACCGTCAATATCAAAAAAAAAAAAAATTTATTTCACCAGGAGATTTTCTACTAGTGTAACAACTATTTTTTTTTCTTGACAAGGTTTGAATTGAAAATCAATGTGCAACAACTTACTAAATCACCAAGAGCATAAATTTAGATTCTTTCATGCAGTTATGAACTAAAATTTATTTTTTTTTGCATGAAAAACACTGGGTCGGAGGAGAAAAAAAAATAAAAATCAACATTTTTAATTTTATTTTTTTTCCTATTTGGCAAAAATTAGGGTAGGAGGGTTCGTAAAACTAAAAATAAAAAAACTACGGCCTAAAGACGCATATAAAACTTTAGTTGAAAATGGTTTAAATAATTTTTCATCATCTTTAGAAAATAAATATGAAGTGGATATTGCTTTTCAAAATATGAACAGTTTACTCTTCAATTCAGCAAAAAGTTGCTGTCCAGCTCCTCGGAAAAGATATAGAAAACCAAAACTAAAAGATTCCTGGCGCAATTGCAATGAAAAAAAAGGCTTTTTATCAATGGAAGATTAATGGGCGGTCGGAAGATCCAAGGAATGAACTTTATATTCAGAAAAAAGAGACAACTTATAATTTACGTAAACACTGTCGCAAGGCAGTTGCGATGAATAGAATTGATGAAAGAGAAAAAATAATGGAAGCAAATATCAAAAACAAAAATTCATTTTATAAACTTATTAAAAAACAGAGGGGAAGATTAAGTAATCATATAGATGAACTATCTGTAGGAGATACAGTGTATAGTACAGAAAACGACATTCTAAGTGGATGGAAACATCATTTTGAAAATTTAACAAAAAATTCTATTCATGAACATTTTGATAACAAATACCAACAAAAGGTCGAACAAGAATATATTGATATAATTGACATTTGTAGAGCTATGTTTCAGCACCAAAGTATTACTGAAAGTGAAATAGTAGAAGCTTTGAAATTATTAAATTTAAATAAATCACCAGATATATTTGGAGTTTCAACTGAAATCTTATTATATGGAGGACAATCTCTTATTTATCACCTTAAAGAACTTTTGGATAGTACTTTTAGACTTTGTTATATACCAGACGAACAGAAATTAGGGATAGTAATTCCACTCTTTAAGAATAAAGGCAGTTGTAAAGACAGTAAGAATTATCGTGGAATAACAATTACTCCTACATTATCCAAACTCATTGAGGCTGTTTTAAAGATCAGAATTAATCCTGACATTATAAAATATCAAAATCCATTACAACGTGGTTTCACTAAAAGAACAGCACCATTAAACTGCTCTTTTATTATAGAAGAATATCACAAGGAATGTATTGAGTTAAATGATCAAACAATAATATCTATGCTTGATGCAAAATCTGCATTCGATGCTGTTAAACATGCTGGGCTTATCAGAAGATTATATCAAATGAAAATTCCGGAACAATCTATTTTAATTATTGATAATCTATATAAAAATGCTGTTTCTTGTGTTAAATGGAATAATCAAATATCGGACACTTTTAGAATAGAACAAGGCGTAAGACAAGGAGGGACTCTTAGAGCAGACTTGTACAAAATCTATATAAATACACTTTTAGACATTTTAGCTGATTCAGGATATGGAGGAAAAATTGGATCGATTTCTTGTTGTGCTCCTACTTGCGCAGATGATTTAGCCATTCTTAGTAACTGTCCATATGAAACGCACATTTTAATTGATATGGCCTTTGATTTTAGTAAACGTGAGGCATACTTACTACAACCAGCCAAAAGTTGTGTTATACAGTCGAAATCACGTCATCATGAGAAAGTAAATGAAAATTTTTGGAATTTAGGCAATTCTGTTCTTCCAACTTCTAATAAAGCAACACATATAGGAATATGTCGTACAGACGATGATTCATGTAAAGCTACAATAGATGAGAATTTAAAGAAAGCAAGAAGGACACTTTATAGTTTAATGGGGGTTGGACTTTATGGCGAAAATGGTCTAGATCCACAAACCTCAATGTCAATTATGAATACTTATATTATACCAATAATGTTTTATGGATTGGAAATAGTGATCCCTAGAGGAAGATGTTTAGAAAATTTAAATATACAATTTAAGAAATTCTTGAAACAATTGTTATCTTTACCAAAAACAGTAGCAGATCCTGCTATATATATGATTTCTGGGATGTTACCTGTAGAAGCTCAAATAGATGTAAAAATTTTAACTTTTTATGGAAATATTACTAGACAAGGAAAAAATTCTATTGAATGGCAACTAGCGGAAAGGCAATTAAATGTTAAAGCTATTAATAGTAATAGTTGGTTTAGTTTACTGAGGAAAATATTTTTGAAATATGAACTTAATGATCCTGTACAATACTTAGTTAATCCAATTAGTAAATGCCAATGGAAAAGGGAAATAACTTCCAAAGTTCAAAAATTCTGGATTGAGAAGATACTGAATCAAGCAAAACTTTATACCAGTTTAAAATATTTATCGTTGATATATAAACCAGGACAATGTCATCCTATTGCAAATACAAATACTATGAATTCAAGGGAAATTATTAGAATTCCTACAAAATTGAAAATAGCTACTGGGAGTTACATTCTGCAAACAGTTAGAGCCAAATTTATAAGTAATACAGAACTGTCTATATGCAAACTGTGTAATGAAACAGAAGAAACTTTACCACATTTTTTATTAACGTGTAAAAGATTAGAAGATATTAGAAAACCAATTTTGGAAGATTTAATTAATTCCTGTAGTGAAGAGTTAGCTGTCTTTAATATGAAAGATGAACATTTTGACATTTTACAACTGATCATAGATCCCTTTACTTACATGACAATGTTAAGTTTTCCTCAGTTAAGAAATGAAAAAGTTTTTAAAGTGATACAGAACATTATAGATCCAAAATGTAGACGATTATGTTACAATCTCCATTGTGAAAGGTATAGACTGTTGCAATTAGATGATATAAAGAAAAAGAAAAGAAAGTAGATAATAACATTTTATGAATCCTAAGTGACGATTGGTTGTCTACTCTTAAACAGTGATATCTTTTGATAAATATTTTAGATTTTAAAATATTTATTGAGTTGATGATATTGACATTAAGCCCAATTTTATCGTCAAGAATAAATTGTACAATGTAAATAGTGTATAGTGATATTGGTGGAAGATATATATTTTTATTCATATTGTGAAATCCAATACTCGGAAGAGGTGTGCCTACACTGGCAGAATTTATATAACAGATTACAGATTACAGATTACAGTTCCGCTAAATTATTTGCGCAAACAAAGTTTGTCTATTTTTAGATTACAGGTAATCATTTGACACTACGCATTAACCTGTGTAGTGATTTTGATTTTACGATAAATGTATGAATGAACGATAATTTTATGAATGAACAAGAGCACCTGACCTCTTAAAGAAACACAAATTAAACATATAAAACCTTATTTAATAGGAGATAATTCAGTTAAATTTTCAATACTAAATCAACAACTGAAATGAATCCATATTTTGTTGAAACATCGTACGAACGGCGGGAAAACGGAATCGCAGTTATAAAAATGTACTTTTTTTCACTCAGACTTCTATGTTATTTGATAGTCAAACGGTTGACCCTTTAAATACAAAAATACATCTACAAAAACATATTCTGAAACTTCTTAAATCCACTAACGTTTTTTTAAAGTTTCAAGCTATGTATTGCATTAGAAAACATACATAGGTGTTAAAGAATGACAGACCAGGAGCCTGTTTAACAAAATACTATGGCTTGATATGGGCGGAGTCTCTGATCTGGGTCACAAAGATGGCCATACGCGATAGCATAAAAGCAATTGCTTTAAAAACAAGAGGTTAATTTGTACATTAAAATGTTAATAATGAGTGCTGAAATTATTTCCTCGGGTGCGAATTAACCAAGGGCCGATTTGACTACGTGCCGAATTAACTGAACCGGTGCCGACGTGACTAGATTTAGAAATTATTGTTTTCTTGTCGTTCTGTTTTACACATTTTGGAGTGAGTGTAATGTTGCCAACAGTATAAATGTCTATGCTCTGACAAACAGGCTTTCAAAAGTCATTTTAGGGGGTTGGGGTTTTTGCTTATTTGTAATTATTTCTTTGCTTATGATTAGCAGACAAGAGTATTTGTTTTTCATCTCATGTGCTCACTTGAAGTCTGTCGCCATATTGTCAACATCGCCAAATCGACTTTGAAAGACTAATTTTCATTGGTCCATATTTTACTTTTAACTAATCAAAATACATTTAACTTTTGTGTAATAAGAATTGAAAAGCGGGAATTTTGTAAACAAAAAAATAGAAAAATAACAGCTGACATGGATTCGTTTGAAATAGATGTTTTCAAGAAAAGCATTGAGACTATAATTACGTCTGAAAATGGAGAGTGCCTTGTTCAAGATGTCATGTTAACCTACATAAAAAATAATTCATCAGATTTCCCAAATCTCAGTATTTTGAAAGATTTACTTCCAATACATTTTCCCGTCATTGTTGCACACAAGCCTTTCAATAAAAATCCTGTCAAAACAGAACAGAGCACTTTCTTTGAAGACACAATCTACAAAGAGAAACCTACCAAAAAGCCTTCATATGGTGATGTAGAAGGGTCCCCTCTTAAACTTCAAACATATGCAGATTTTTCAGCCTTTGACGTCAGTTCTTTTGACTGTACAACACCTAAGTATGATGTCACCATCGACCCTGAAGATTTGATGTTTGGGATTCCTTTAAAAGTAGCCAGGAAGTTGACAAACATTTTCAATAAGGTAGTAAATTCTTCAATGAAGAGTGTACCATCATCAAATAGCAACCTGTATCATGCTTTTCTTTGTTTTTGTGATGGCAGTGACAGAAAGAGAACTGGATGTGTATACACTCAAAAATTGTATTCTGAAAACAAAGAATATATTGGACTAAAATCCTCCATTATCAAAATAGTTGACCCAGTACAGAATAATACACACCTGCCAAGTTTGAAGAAAGAAGATTTTTCCAGATGTCAAGTTACATGCAAGGCTACATATGACATTTTAAATGATACAAGAGAGGAAAATCAGCTTGATATTAAAGCCAATTACAGATACAGAGGATCATTGATGTTGGATGTTTCCTGGTCAAGATCAGTTCCCCATTTTGATTTGTTGCAACCACCACCTCCAGAGGCCACAACCACAGTGAAAGCCAATGTAATACCTGGAAGTATGATAAGTGCAGCTCATTCACTCTACCAAGAATTGTCTGTGTTAAGAAATCTTATAGAAGGTATATACATGTACACAATGATGAATATATATGTAATATCTGCAGGGTTTGAAATTAGCAGGGACTCACTTGCCAATGACTAACAATTCCAACAAGAAAACTGATAGTGATATTGTTTGTCTAAATTTCCGGAGAATGAAGGCTTTTTCCCCTGGAGAAGAATCCCAATTTGAAAAAAATGGCTTTAAATTATTCCTAAAAAGACCACTTTTTTCCCAAACAGTGTAGTCTCAGTCGTAATTTTGCATGAATACAAACTGAAAAACACTCATTTTATACATTATTCATGCCTAAAATGACTATAGGTGCAGATTTGAGGGTTTATTTATGTATCATTACTGACAATAAGGGGTCTTATTTCAAAGCAGGGTTTGACTCTTGAAAGGGGGGTCTGCAAATTGAAGTTTCAGTAAAATTCATGGTTTATTCTAAATTTCCCAATTGCATATTTTCCCATTAAAAAAGGGTAGAGGTGGTTTTGAAAAAAGCTAACAATATACAATTGGACAGAATTACAGGCTCTTGACTTGGGACAGGCATATACACACAGAATGCGGCAGGGTTAGACATGTTAGCAATATCCCAACCCTCCCCTAACCTGGGAAAGTGGTGTAAGGCCAAATAAAAAAGTATGTGTGGTTCCAGCTACATCTGAAAAAAAGTAAGGGTAGGTAGGTAGGGATTTTTTTTTAATTTATGGTTTTTTTTTTACATTGAGTCTATGGGAGCAACATTCTGACTTTAACAGTGCTTAATGAAAAATGACAATAAAATCTTTAGGGTAGGCTATTTTTAAGCCAAAAAAGTAGGGACGGTAGGGTTACTTGAACCACACATATTTTTAATTTATTTGGCCTAACAATACAACATGAGCATGATGAGAACCAACTATTAAAATCAGTTGGAAAAGGCTTATTTCATCAGATGGATACATTTGCACGTTTACACTGTACATGTATGTAACGAAATCAAAAATGTAACATTATTACATTATGTATCTAAATTGTATTTATACAGGTAAAATTTAGGTACGGTGAAATCCACTAAATGTATATCATTGACAGTGTTTGTTTAAACCGCACCATTTTTCAGAGTATAAAATCCTTTTTAATTCAAAATTGGATATTTGTTTAGATTGTATGCAAGAAATCATTTGACATTTGAAGAGTTGTCTAAACAGGAGTTAATTTTCCTTATATTGGACACACAACACAAAATTTTAAGTTTGAGATCATACATTGTACTTAATATGATTAAGAAGATTTCATGAAATTTAAAGTATGTCTCACAATATTATCATGCATTCATGATTATCATATAACTGTTTTTTTTAATTTACAAAAGTCTTATATGTAGGTGTGTGGAAATACTGGACCTCATAATACATGTATCATCAAACACTTGTTAACTTATAAATTGTGACCTTTTAATGGCCCAAGAAATTGAGTGACTGTTCTGTGACTAATATGAAAAAAAAGATGTGGTAGGATTGCCAATGAGACAACTCTTCACAATAGACCTAATTTAAATGACACAAACTTTAGGTCACTGTATGGCCTTAAACAATGAGCAAAGCCCATACTACATAGTCAGCTATAAAAGAGTTAGACCCTCATAATAACAAATGTAAAACAATTCAATCATCAATGTCCATTTACAAGTCATATTCCAAGTAAGGATTGGTTGTTATATTATTGTACTTTGATTGACCAGTATTTAACATGTACATGTACTTGTATACTGTACTTTTTTTTCAAGTTGACCTTGTCAACAAAATGATACACGTAGCAATTATCGGTTTTATGCAAGCCTTGTTATTTAATACTTTATCAATTTACGATGTATTATTGGCACAAAATTTTTCTAATGATTCAAGCATGACAATGAATGAGTCAACGGAAGTCCTGAACAATGAACCACTTCATGTTATAAAACTTTTCAATATGCTAAAAATATGCTTTAAAGTATTAAATGTATTACAGCATTGTGGAAAAACAAATGTTTCATCAAATAAATTTAAGTCAAAAATTCTTACCAATAAAACTAAATATAATAAGGGACCAATTCTTTTCCAAAATTAGTGAAAAAGTTCCACCTTTTTTAAATATGACTAATGAAGCAAGATTTAAATTTTTGTATATGTGTGGTGAGACTGATATAATTAAAATTATTGTTAAATGTATAAGCGACATGTACATTTCAGATTTTCTAGAAATGCTGTATTAAGTACTAAATAACTTTGTGGTACCACCTCCTTATAAATATACAATGTTTATGAATATGGTATGATATATATATATGTTTGTATGTTTTGCATTGTCTTGGTATCAATCCTGTAATTTTGGATTTTATAAAACCAATAAAAATTACTTACTTACCAATATCCTTTATATTGGATACAAATATGATAAAGTAGTCTAATGCAGAGTGAGACATTTCATAGTGAAATCATTTCATCTAAGATACTACACAGGCGTCAAAATGCATCGTTATGGAGGAAAGGGGTTAAAGTGACATTTTGTATTAATAAAGTATAATGGTAATTATGTGTTGATACAATGTATATATATATACAATGTATATACATTTGTAGGACAACATTGTGTTAATATCTTTTATTTAGTTCACAGTATTTTATATAATATTATATTTTATTACTCTTATCAAAATTCCATTTCAGGTTTACAGTCGTCACAGATCACCTGGATTCCAGAGGAAGAGAGAAAGGTCCATATAATGTTATCTGTTAAGGAGTTGTTTGATAAGTTGAAACAAGGAGATGCTTATTCCAAAGAATCTGACAAACAATCTACCAACACTGACAGTGATCTAAGTGAAGTATCCAGTAAGTTTGTACTGAATGAAAGAGATAATTTTGACTTTACAGATTACCTATGGAAGATACTCTCCAACTGCACATCATACCAAGAGCTCATTGATCCGTTTAGGTATATATTTACAGCATTAAGTAATGGAGAATTACAACCCATGGTACATAGAGGTAACAACACTATGGTAGCTCAACTGGTGCGTGATTCATTCTCAGGGAAGTTACGTATCCCAAACCTGGCTGGCCTATATCCAGTTGAGCTTCTTGTAGAAATAGGAATTGAAAAGCTACGACAAGATTACACTTATGCATTCTTGTCCAAGGATCTGGCTACCCGTGAAAATCTGGAGCCATTTTTAAAATCGTCTAGTGATTTTAGTACACAGCTTGTCCAGCTTGAGAAGATGCACTCTGTGATTGAGATGATTGCAATGTTTCAGTTCTTTTTACAGATCCCTCTTTCAAGTCTCAGTGCCATAGCTAGAGAAATGATTCACTATTATGAAAGAAATCAAATTTCTAATCAACATATTTTTAAATTCATTGTTCCTACAAGTTCTGTTATCAAAGATCTTGAAGGTTGTCCACCATCAACCTGGCAGCTAGCATCAACAAAGCTAGTAGAAAACATGAAAGAAACAATGTCCTATTTACTGACCTCAGACCCACCTTTCAAACATTTACCAGTAAATGATGCGAATATGAACATGAAAGAAGATGTAAATGAAAATGACACCAAAATTGATGATACAGTTTGTGCTGAGAAAATGAAAAGACCTTATTTCCTGGTGAACAAATTAGAATGTGTCAGTGTGTTAATTTAACTTTACAATACATAATTATTAATATTTGTAACAAATTAATAAGACTATTTTTAATCAAATGTATATTATGTATAATTTATTTACCATGGCTTCATTTCATTGACTTTGTTGTACAGTAGTTATATTTTAGGCAAACAGAGGTCATATTTTTATTTGTATAAAAACATTACTTCTTGAACTAAACTCAGATATTCTGAACATTATCACACGTACATGTACGTACAATGAACATTACCATACAACTTTTTTCTTAACTTTCTCATAAAATTTACTCTCACAAACTTGTGAAAAACATAAAAGCCTTTAACTTTGACCTTTTGTTGTAACTTACATGTAGTTTGAATGTAAGATATTATTTTATGTTGGCCTTAGATTAATTCTAAGGCCAACATAAAATAATATGGGATTTTTTCCCCATTGAGTCTAAGCATATGAGAGCAACATTGAGATCCTAACAGTGCTTAATCAAAAATGGCCAAAAAACTTAAGGGGAGGGGATAAAAATTTCATTTTTTTTTACATTGAGTCTATGGGGGGGGGGGGGGGGGTACATTCTGACTTTTAACAGTGCTTTATACTGAAAAATGACCAAAAAAAACTTTAGCTTGAAAAATAGGAAGGGTAGGGTAATAGGGAACACACACCTTTTTTTATTTGCCTGATATTAAATTTCAATCTGTTGGTTTTACATAACATGTTCATGTATATTAATGATATGATCACGGTGTTGTGCAGGCACATGACATTAAGGGAAAGAAACATACATTCAGTAATTATTGCGATATTTTTATTATTGTGAAAAATGCTACAGGGATAAAATCGCAATAATTTAAAATTCAATTGATTTCTTTTTTCATATGAATTAATTTTGTGAATTAATTATAATTGTATAACAATGACAAAATCGTAATAAAAAATGCATGCAATAATTTCTGAATACTTTAATATTTGGAATAATGAGTATTAAGATTATTTCTTTCAAATAGAATTAGTCATGTTAGTTAAAATAAATTGTCAACTAAAAGTACAATGTACAAAGTTACAATCCAGATGGTATAAAACCAGTCATGATGTTCTGATCAATTGAGTATGTACATGTACATACCAGTATGTAGTGTACAATTTATTTTTTAAGGGAGCATTAAATGTCCATCAGTCCCATATTTATTTCCACTCTAGATTTCCTATTCCAAATTTTATGAAACTCAATGTTTAGAACTATTTAACTCGCAGACAGTTTTAATTTTGGCAGTTAGTCACTTACCGTTCTATTAGAGTTATTTTCCATTTAATCTTAGAAAATTACTTGACTCCTCATACACATTCTACTTTTTTTTTCATTTAAATTAATATCAGAATGTTATTACTACATGACTACATTTTTGAGGTGGTCAAAGAAAAATCATCACATTTTCATTATTCAATTTGATGATGGAATATTTATTCAGAGTTTTCAGCCTTCATTTAAAGAGTCCATTTTTGTCCATTCTTGAAAGACCGCAATAATTTCTGAATTCACAGTATTGTTTGAAATAGGGAACTGCAAATCTGGGTCCAAATTTGGCATATATACATATACAGTGGATTTTTTTTAAATTTACATTAAATACATGTATAATGATCATGTGTACATTGTTCTTTGTCATGTATGTTTCAAGTTGATGTGGCCACAGCTTCGTGGAAATCACATTCATGTATATAAAATTACTTGATCAAAACATTTTTAATAGTACTGACTGAATAGAATACACTATGCCTCCTTTTATCCTACACAGAAGATAAATACATTTAATCAATCAGCTGATTAAAAGAAATGAAGAGTTTTACTTTACCAAGAATTCTTCATTGTTTTGTATATGACTTGAAAATTAAAGACAATTTTACATTGTACTTACATGTAAATATCAAAGTGGATACTTTCAGTTTGTTTCATTGCTTACCAGTAGTTTACTTGATAATTGAACATGTGTTTGAAGTAGAACATATTAAATTCAAAACACTGCCAAACTAGTATCATGAACAGAAGAAACACAGCTGAATAGTTGCTGGTTTATGCATATTTTTGTCTGTAAATAAAACAATTGTTTTCATTTTTACACACCATATTTGAACACCTGTAATGTGTTACATGTAAAGAAGTGCATTTATAAATGCCTAAATTCCAGTACAGAATCTTACATAATTTTTTGTCAAGCCTGCAACTTTTGTTGCAGAAAACTCAACATAGGGATAGTGCTCCGCCAGCAGCGACGTTTACTTACTTCTCAAAAGCTTTATATTTTAGAAGGTGGAATGCCTGGATGCTTCATACTTTGTATATATATCCCTTATGTTACATAGTATCCTTCTGTCACATGTTCATTGTCCTTGACCTCATTTTCATGGTTCAGTGCCTACTTGGGAAAAAAGTTAATAATTTTTGTAATGTTAATTTCATCATTATAATGAGTAATAGGATAACTATTAATTAGTATGTGTGTACATTGCTAGGTCCTCCTGGCCATCAGACAGTATTCACTTGACCTCCACCTCATTTCATGGATCAGTGAGCAATATTAAGTTTTGGTGGTCAAGCCCATATCTCAGATACATGTACTATAAGCAACAGGTCTAGTATATTTGGCATATGGAATGATTGTAAGGTGTAAATGTCCAACTGGTAGGAGTCATCTGACCTTGACCTCATTTTTATGGTTCAGTGGTTAGTTATGTTTTTGTGTTTTGGTCTGTTTTTCTTATACTGTATGCAAAAGGTCTACTTTATTTGGTGTATGGAAACATTTAATGATCTATATGTCAAGTCGTGCAGGTTTTATTTGACCTTGACCTCATTTTCATGGTTCATTGCTAAGTGTTAAGTATGTGTGTTTTGGTCTGTTTTTCTTAATTTATAAGCAATAGGTCAACTATATGAGTTGTAACGAAGAATTGTTAGCTGTATATGTCTGTCTGGCAGGGTTCATCTGACCTTGACCTCATTTTCATGGTTCATTGGTCAATGTTTAGTTTTCTTGGTTAATGTTAAGTTTATGTGACAGTTGTAATAAAGCTTTATATTTAGAACAATTAATGTAATATCAATGACAAGTAAGGAAGGCGTGACATTTCAGCGTGTACACTATTGTTATAGGTATTAAAGGGAAATTCCGCGATTTTTTACTTATCATCTAATTATGTTCATCTTAACATAAAAAACACATTTGCAAAGTTTTAAATTTATATTCCTTCTAATAACGGAGAAAATCAAGTATTTGTAACTTTTTTGGTTGAATTCTCGAGTGGGTCGTGACGTATTAGCCCGATTTATTGAATTCTGGGAAAAAATAAAATCTGTTTAACTCTTATAGCTTATCGACAATATACGTAATTAAAAGCGCACAGCTGACGAATGGTCGAAGTTATGAACCACAATATAAGAATGAACGAAAATGAATATGCATATACCGTTTTGTATTGATTGAATTAAACTCCTATAAAATTATCTCTAGTAAATGTTTTTGAATAAATTTAATTAATTATTGTTGAGATTTTTTTCATAAAATATTTATTGAACATTTTTACTGATATTGAACTGAAAATATTTCAGTTCTATTTACCGTTATTGTTTTGATAATCATTTCAATGCAACTAATGTGTGAGCAGAGTGTGTATATTATTTTGTAAAGGTCACTGTATATTTCTCGGCTTGAGGTCAATTCGTTTACCTTGTAGCTATTTAGCCGCAGGTGTGAGTTCAAGCGTACACAGGTATAAATGTTGTTATTTGGAAAGGATAAACAGAAAGGATTAAAAAGAGTATGCTGTCACGATGTTAATACACTAAGATTTAATACACGATGAGAATAAAGATACAATAATTAAATTGTGTAAATTAATTGAAAATAAAATTCAGATTCGTAATTCCGAAAGTGTATAAAAATAAAAGGAAACAATTTTTGATTACTTTCTTAGCGGCAATTGGCGTAAAGATTCAAATATGAAGCAAAAAATAGTAGTTTTAATCTTTTATAAAAACTAAATGCAATATTACCCAATTTGATATACCATTGTACATCTGTTTGATATCATTGACTTTACCGGAATTTCTTAACTTGTATTCAAATCTGGCTGTGTTTAAATGCTAATAAAACTATTGCAATTTTAAAGTTTTTAATTGACAAAAAAATACAACATACAACATGCATGATTTTTTTTTAGTTTCTTTTTAACATTTTATTCTTACATAATTAAATTCATTTGACAATCATTTACACGAACTTTTTGTGAAAAGAATATCAATTATCTAAGCTAAGGCATTATTTCTTTTGAGGATTGTTGAGGATTTTTTTTTAAATTCTATGATAATATTTGTGCAATGTTGAACATGATAGCCGTCATTAATCCAAATAAGTAATACAGTAGTTGTAATAAAAGTTATATTTTAGTCATGCATAACTGATATTGACGAATTTATAATAGTTCGTCCATACATCGTTGTTCTTGAAACAATCATTATTAGTATAAATGTAAGTTTCCTGACGTATAAGAGCCATTGAGGATGAGCTTCAGAGAAATCAGACTAGTGGCGTCTCGTTCGTTTGTTTGTTGGGAAAGGAGAGGAAATGCAACCGCTTGTACAGATAAACGACAGAATTACCATACAAGCATTTATAGTCAACACAATCAGAAAGAGTTCCCATCGTTAGACGGGGAATATGAAGGCTTCCAAGAATGAACAAGTGACATGTCTAACTCTGAACAGTTAGAAAACAGACTATCGACATCGACCGCTTGTTCTTTTATATTTGAAACTGTATGCATATATATACGTATACGTTTATGATATATATAGTGATGAGTTCTTGCGTCTGACAAAAACTAAATTCCTTCATGGTTATATCTTGCTATACGTTTATATTGGTTTGTAAGGTGATTACTCACAATCGTTATTTGAAAATCCTGTTTGTGAGATGTAGATTCATTTCAATACAGAAATTTCGTCTATATATTTCACAAGTGTATAACACGGAGAAGCTCTGAAGGTCCATTACTCCCATTTTGTTTGGGTGTGAACCATCGATGTTTACAGCAATATCACAGAATAAGATGATGATGGTAGAAAGAACTATGGGCGTCATGTGGCAAATATTACATGCATATCGGACAATGAGTTGTCAATCTGTATGAAAAGATTTCCAATACAACCATATTATTGAAAAGGAATGTTTACATGCTATACTCTCGTACTAGTATTACAGGGTTCTTGTGGCGTTCACCTTAGACACACATCTTTTTAACGATGTTTAAAAAAAAGACAGAACCAATTTAATGTCATATTTCCCTATTTTTTAAATATAACTAAAAGTCTTTTATCTGACAAGAATACCCCTATTTAGCGAACAAGTAATTTATTCTTTTTTCTGTTATTGAATACCAAGAAAGAAAATAAATCCCGAAATTAATTTGAAACTTTGATACTCAAAAGTTTCCCAGCAAAATATTCACATTCCCTGGGGATAATTAGTGTTCGTCCAGTGGCATATATAACAATTGTGATGACGAATTACTTCCTTTGTTCGAGAACAATCTTATTGAAATATAAATCTGTGATTTCACTAGGTCCACAGCTTCAATAAACCAAAGCAAAAGTTATACATCGACCTGTATTTAAATCAAATTGGTTCTCTTCTTCTTCTGGTATGCAATAGTCTATATCGACATTCGATGATTACATACTGTTGGCATACGTGGACTAGTCTATTTACAACACTTTTACCCCTATTTATTCAAAATATATGTTTTTTTCTTATGTTCAATGTATACATGTATATATTTTAAATTGCGCTATAGTTCCGTAACTTTCTATCCAGTCGTATAAACGAATCGTCGGCAAGTGCGTACATTTTTTTAAATCAATATTTCTGGTCTGTTCCAATCTGTCCTTCACTATTGACAATGACTATATATTACATTTTCCCAAATTCACCCTTGGAAAAAATATTTAAATAGATTTTAATTTCATCAAATCTTATTTTTTGGGTATTATTTATATGTTTATGAATTATATTCTTTACACCAGAAATGTTATTTATAAACAAGCGTATGAGTTTAGTAATGACAAGTAAGACAGAGTTGTATATTATTCATCTGATAGTTCAAAATGGAAAGTTATAAGTTATAAGTTATCAGCCGTGTACACTGATCAATACCTGCAGAAGTGAAACGATGCATGAACTTGCAAGCCCGACAGGAAATCGCTTGAATACCTGGACGTGTCACCTCACACCCCTCACAATACCTTTGGAAGTAATACCTTTAGCCATGCTGGTGATAAGATGAGGGAAGATCAAAATATATTTGTTTATTACTTTAAAGAATTATGAACAAATTAGATTTTCGAAAACAATTTTCACGGAACACTTATTTATGATTTCAACTTTGACTTTTCACCTAATTCCAATATCAACAGTTTAAAAACAACAGACCATGGTAATTTAAAAAAAGTAAGAATATTTTTCGTATCAAGTTAGTTAGTCGGATAAAACAACCGTACGATTGACAAGATATCGACACGCAATTACGACTACATCGGTTACTGTAGTTTTGTTTCTTTGTGGTTTATAGACATATCGTTTTTATTAATCGGGAAAGAAGACAAAATGGCGGATCGCAGAGAATTGATACTCTAAATTTAAAATCGATGGTGATCGCTTATCTAGCGGAATAAAACTTTAATATCTATGAATTTGAGCATTTTTATACAGAATGAACATGATATCAATTTTTGATTTTTTTGCGAAGTTTCCCTTTAACAAAGATCTGAATTAACACCAAATGCTTCAATGACAGAAACTGAAAATTAAACCATATCAAACAACAAGAGTTTACTTGGGTGATGTGATATAAGTCATATAAGCATGATAAGAAGATATATGAATGTCAGTTTACTCATGAAACATCTGAGATTTAAATAATGGTCATGATGGCAACCATAAAACTTTCAATGTGATGACTTCAATTTCACTGTTAAGAACCCTCTCTTTAAGTTCAAGAAAAAAAACTACTGATGAGTGTAGTAAAGAATACTATCTTATATATGACATGTCCATTAACAGCAATCTTAACAATGTAGTGGTAAAAACTGTCTTTACAAGGTTTCCAAATCATCTTGTTTAAACCGTGTCTACACTTTAACAAGAAAAAGTTAAATTGATTAAAATACAGATCATGTATCCAGCTTGTCTGATTAATCAGATTAAGAGATGTATGTTCAATTTTCATTGAAAATAGCACATTGTCGGTACAGTTGATTGGATGATGGAGATGATAAAACAGAGTTCTCTTTGAAACCATATGAATCTACTAGTGTCTTGATAATAAAAAGGCAATGTTTTCCGATCTTAAAAGGAAAGGAACGATGTCGGGAAGCCCTCTTCCCATGTTCCCTTGTCTGGTTCAAACGGAAATTAAAACATATAACCCCCACCCCACCCAGAGGCAATCTCGATGATTCTGATGGGAAGTTTCCCCAAAAAAATATATGAAACTATAGTCCAATACGTTTGAAAACTTTACCAGATGATTGGTACAAAATTATCAACAAAACAAATTGAAATGTTAAGTTGCTGTACTCTAAATGGTTTAAATCATGGGAATTATTTGTCGACGGTCACAGAGTGGCTAAGTTCTGTTCAGGTTAACTGCAATATAATTCGAGGTATATCACTGCAAGAGTATCCAAAAAACAGTAGGTATTATTACAGCTGATTTCACTGAGTGTGTAGGCATAGGTAATGTCTTTGGTTAGCTTGCTTGTTAGCTGATCCGCAAAGTCATTGTAAGGTTAGGTAAACTACCCTCCTTTAAGAGTAGACTAGCCCGACAGATAACTTATCTATCTGTCACTTGGACTAGGCTTTTACGAAAGGAGGGTTTTATATCTGACATAATGATTACTCAACGGTTCAGCTAACCAAATATATTACCTTTGCCTACACACTCAGTGAAATCGGCTGTAAAACGAAATTCGGAAATAGTCTTGATTAAAACTTTCATCAACGAGATTTCTAATGATACGTTTATATCACAGCTTGATTTTGTTCTCTTGTCAATGACCTCATATTCATCATAAAGTTAGACATGTCCTTCAGTAATTACGTATTCTGTGTCAACACTATTAATATATTTATTGTAAAGAATAAAAAGATGCGTAGGATCTAGAGATCGGATAGTTCAACAGATTCATGTTGCTCTCTCTACACACAACAGTCACAGAGATAATCTGATACAAAGATCGTATTTCCAGAACTAGAATTAGACTATCATAATATGTGTAACTCGGCGAGCTCGTCGTCTTAGGTGGAAAGACTGACAGACAAACTTTACTCAGTACACCATTCCTCTCTTGGAGCTGAAAGGATAAAAATAAACCCCATGTTTAATAAGTTTTTTAAAACAAAAGTTATAACATTCCCTTTCCATCAAGTTTTTTACACTACTGATTTCAAAATGAACAAGCATGTTTGTATGTGCAATCGATATAGCAACATAGATTTATAAAAGTTGTGACGGAAACTGTTCGGGGTTTGACGAACGGACCGACGGACAAGGCAAATAGATAAGAACAATTTAAATTACCCCACTTGCAAATGTTCAAATGCAAAAGATATAGACATATGTGCCATCGTGCGGCCTTCAACTATAAGACCGTATCGTATAGCTGGCTATAAAATGCATCGACATGAATTAAAAATGAAAATCACTTCAAACGCGAAAACTAACGACCATAATTAACAGGTTGGGAACAAACCCTCTTTATGTAGAATTTATCTATATTGAATTATTATCCTTCTATAGAGGGATATTTTCGTTTAGACTTTATTTAAAGCCGAACATGGCAAACCCGCATTTTCTAGATGAAAGTTTAATTTTTATAGCCTATGATGTACACTATTGCAGTAAAATTTTGACACTTGTCTCAGTATATATCCTATACAAACTATATGTGCACATTTGAATCATATACATATCAATAATACATATATATATAATGAGCTATGGCATGGTCCAGTGACTTAATCTGTTCAATTTGCAATTTTCAATATTAAGTTTTCATGGTCAAGTTAGTGTTTCTCAGATAATATAAGCAATAGCAGGTCAACAGTATTTGGTGCATGGCATGATTACAAGGGTGCACCTGTCCATCTGGCATACATAATCTATCACCGACCGTGCAAGGGCTGTATAGCCAGTCAAGGTCGTTAAAAACTTCCATTTGTTGTACATAATCTAACCGTGACCTCATTTTCATGGTTCATTGGTCAGTGTTAAATTTATATAATTTGACCCGTTTCTATAAGATTATAAATTGCAATAGGTCAACTATGTTTTTGTGAATAGAATGATGCAATCTAAAAATGTTTGTTGGCAGGATTCATTTGATTTCATGGGTCATCGATAATGTTAAAATGATCTGCTACTTGTAGTAAAACTTGTATTTTAAAGACTTCTCTATGGTCGGGTTGTTGTCTCTTTGACAGATTCCCCATTTCCATTCTCAATTTTTTTCAACATTTATCAATTTTTCTCAAAATTTATACAATTTTCAATTATGGTCAGTAAAGTAGGCTAGACATTTCAGTTGGTGGAATTAAAGCTTAAGACAAGAAAAAATTTCGAAAATCCTTTGAAAACCAAGAACTCCCTGCATGGTTGGTTGGTTGGTATATAAGTTCCGAGAATTTGACTTGACGCAAAATACCGACCGTGCAAGGGCTGTATAGCCAGTCAAGGTCGTTAAAAACTTCTATATATATATTGACGCAAAATAAATGAAAGTAAACTGACAGACATACTTGAAAGCGTACGCGGGATCTATTATATGAAGGTCATTGTGTATATTTCTGAGGGTTGAACGGAACCTCTTTAGGAAATCGTACCACAGAGCTACATATATATGAATGTACTTGTGTATAACAGATAAGATAAGATAAGATATATTTTATTTCTAATTAAGGGCCCACAAGGGCATATAGAGAATACAAGTATAAGGAAAAAGAACATTGATTAGCATTGGATACATATAATTTACATACACAATCACGATACAATTAGACTGTAAAAAATAAAACTCTTGGTTTATAATATATAATATATGTTTACATGAGAAATTAATACATCTAACTCATATTGACTTGAATAAATTTCCCATTAGAAGCTTTTGTTTGGCTAACATACCAATTGTCAATATATTTAGTGTGAATTAATTTCTAAGATATATTCAAAAATTTATATTTGCCATAACGTTTTACTTCTTGTTTAATATCAAAGTAATCTAACAATTTCTCAACAAATGAAAACCAAGAAGTATTAGATTTGTGAAGCTCTTGGCTGCATATATAAGCATCTATCATCAGATTGAAGATTTTCAAATCTATACCAGTATTTAACAATTGACTTTACAATATCATGTATATTTCTGAGGATTGAATGGAACCCCTTGAGGAAATCGTACCACAGAGCGATATAAGAATGCCATCGTGTATATTTCTGATGATTGAAGGAACCCCTTTAAGGCCCAGTCTCACTAGACCACGATCGCACCACGCTCACCACGATCTAAAATAAATTCAGATCGTGGTGAGGTTGCAGTATGAGCGGCATGGAAATGTAAATTTTCGTTGCTCTCACGATGCTACTACGTCCTCATTACGCTTCTACAACGATCCCGCTACGATTATACCACGTTCTCACCGCACTTATTCTGCGACCTCACTACGCTTATCAAGATCGATCTTTCTATGCTCTTCACGTTCTCACTACGACCGTACCATGAGTTATCCGATTGCAATACGATCTTACTGCCATTATAGCACGTTCTTACCACGATTATACTATACGTTCATACCGCGATCTTAAGTACGTTCGTAGCAATAACGTCAACATCGTGTTCCATATCAATACAGCTTCATTCCTTCTATTTCTGATTAATACGTATATTTCTCGGAAACAATACAGTCATGCCACCAAAATCTACTAGAACACGTGGGCGTGGTGGTAGGGGTTGATGTAGAGGCAGAGGTAGCAAAGTAACGAATCCTGATCAAGCAGAGATGTCGGACCGACCAATCCACCTATTGCTGGTCCATAAAACTCAAATGACGATATTTTAGTGAACGATAGCAGAGATGACACAGATGTGTCAATAGATATAGGAAGATGTGGTATGAGTTCCAATGAGAAAGCTCTCCATCCAAGTAACAATTTATAAAAGTAAACAATTATAGGTCAAGGTACGGCCTTCAAAACGGAGCCTTGGCTCACACCGAACAGCACGCTATAAAGGGCCCAAAAAATACTAGTGTAAAAACCATTTAAAAGGGAAAACCAACGGTCTAATCTATATAAAAACAAGAAGCTTTGATGGGGTATCAGTAAAAATCTTGAAAATAGCCAAACCAGTAATTGTTAAACCTATTACTCAACTTATAAATATGTCTATTAAGAATTCAAGTTTCCTGACGATCTTAAGGAAGCACAGGTAGTTCCACTGCATAAAAAGAATAGTCAGTTAGAGGCAGGAAACTACAGACCTGTTAGCATTCTTCCGGTGGTGTCAAAGTTCTTTGAAAGGGCCATATATCAGCAGCTAATAGAATATTTTAGTAAAATATTTCATCCTTCCTTGTCAGCTTTTAGACCTGGCTATGGCTGTAACACCGCCTTACTAAAAGTCATTGAGGACTGAAAAAAAGCAGTCGATCAAAATTTATATGTGGCTGCTGTGCCAATGGACCTTTCTAAGGCCTTTGACTGCTTACCCCATAATTTACTTCTTTTAAAATTGAAGGCATATGGCCTGTCAAATGAGGCACTTAATTTAATTGATAATTATTTATCAAATAGGAAACAGTGTGTAAAAGTCGGTGCATATTTTAGTACCTGGCAAAATATCTATAAAGGTGTACCGCAGGGCTCGATTTTGGGTCCTGTGCTTTTTAATATTTTTCTAAACGACATTTTCAATTTTGTGAAAGAAAATGAACTGTATAATTATGCAGACGATAATACATTGTCACACTCAGGACCAGACCTAAATGGATTAGTTAATTTTTTGGAAAAGGAAAGTGCTGTTTTAACTGATTGGTTTGCTAATAACAAAATGAAAGCTAATCCAGATAAATTTCAGGCTATTGCTGTTGGGAATAAATCAAAAAGTGGGAATATTAAATTCAATTTGGATGGAAATGAAATTTTATGTGACACTGAGGTAAAGCTCCTGGGGGTGACAATAGATTATCAACTCAAGTTTAAAACTCATATCTCTGATATTTGTAAAAAAAAAGCATCAAGGCAGTTAAATGTTCTTAAAAGAATTGGAAAACATCTATCTAAATTGGGAAGGTTAACTATTTATCATTCATATATTATGTCTAATTTCAATTATTGTCCTGTGGTTTGGCATTTTTGTGGGGAGGGTAATACTAAAAAGATGGAAAAATACAAGAACGTGCCTTGAGGTTCATATATGAAGATTTTGATAGTGATTATGAAACTCTGTTGTTAAAATCTGGTTTGCCTTCTTTAAAAATAAGACGCCTAAGAATGATGGCAATAGAAACTTTTAAAATATTACATAAAGAATCACCGGTGTATCTCCATGATATCATTAATTTTAAAAATGTATCTTATACTTTTAGAAAACAACAAACTGTTGAAATTCCACAGGTGAGAACCACACATTTTGGCCTTCATTCATTAAGATATGCTGGGGCTACACTATGGAATGAGTTGCCTGACACGATCCGTGCACAGACAAACCTAAACCAGTTTAAAAGTATGATCAACAACTGGAATGGCAACTCATGCAGGTGTGGCTCCTGCAGATCTTAATACCTTTATTTTATTTTGTGTTAAATGTTTGTTCCATGTAGCTTATAAAAATTAGTTTGCTTTATTTTGTTTCATTCTGCTTTGCATGTGCTTATGTTTCAGTTTTAGTGCTTTGCTTGCATGTGCTATGCTTTTTATTTATGAACTTTTTACTTGCAATATAGCTATCATAATTTGTATGTCTCATATGTGTGTTTTATGTATCTTAATATGTGTGTTGTTATTGTTATTAATGTCGGCAAAAAGCTCTACAGAGCTTATGTTTGTATTTAATGTAACCCGACTTGAAATAAAATTTCTTATCTTATCTTATCTTATCTTAGAAGCATGGTTGAGCCGTTAGAGCAAATGGATAATTACAATTATACAAACAAAATGTAGGGAGTTTTTTTTTTATATATTTTATGTGAAAATGACAAATAGAATGGTGGTCGTAGTGTGAACGTAGTCAAGTCGTAAGAAGAGCGTGTTGAAAACGGCAAGAGCGTGCTGGAATCGTACTATGGTCTTGAACAGCGTGGTATAGTCGTAGTGGAAGCGCAGTTGTGTCGCGGTGAGAACGCAATGGTCGTAGTGAGGTCGTGATAACGTCGCGATGAGATCGTAGCACAATCTCTCCGAATAGATCCACGCTCTCGCTACGATTGTACAGCGATCTTACTACGATCTTAGTGCGCTCTCACTACGCTTCTACTACGACAGGATTTCGCCACGATCGCACCACGATTGTTTTGAACATGTTCAAAGTTGGCCACGCTCTTCACGATCTTAAAGACCTCACCACGACCGTGATACGACCTTACTGCGATCTACACGATCGTACTACGATCTACACGATCGTACTACGATCATCAAAATTTGCATTTTTTTTCACAGGTCGTAGTGCGATCGTGGCCTAGTGGGACTACGGTATTAGGAAATCGTACCCCGAGCTATATATGAAGGTCATTCTGTATATTTCTGAGCATTGAATGGAACCCCTTCAGGAAATCGTACCACAGAGCTATATATGCATGTCATTGTGTATATTTCTGAGGATTGAATGGAACCCCTTTAGGAAATCGTAACAAAGAGGTATATATGCATGTCATTGTGTATATTTCTGAGGATTGAATGGAACCCCTTTAGGAAATCGTACCACAGCGCTATATAAGAATGTCATTATGTATATTTCTGATGATTGAATGGAACCCTTTAGGAAATCGTACCACAGAGCTATATAAGAATGTCTTTTTGTATATTTCTGATGATTGAATGGAACCCCTTTAGGAAATCGTACCACAGAGCTATATAAGAATGTCTTTTTGTATATTTCTGATGATTGAATGGAACCCCTTTAGGAAATCGTACCACAGAGCTATATAAGAATGTCTTTTTGTATATTTCTGATGATTGAATGGAACCCTTTAGGAAATCGTACCACAGAGCTATATAAGAATGTCTTTTTGTATATTTCTGATGATTGAATGGAACCCTTTAGGAAATTGTACCACAGAGCTATATAAGAATGTCTTTTTGTATATTTCTGATGATTGAATGGAACCCCTTTAGGAAATCGTACCACAGAGCTATATAAGAATGTCTTTTTGTATATTTCTGATGATTGAATGGAACCCCTTGAGGAAATCGTGTTACAGAGCTATTTAAGAATGTCATTGTGTATATTTCTGAGGACTGAATGGGGCCCCTTTAGGAAATCGTATACCCCAGAGCTATATAAGAATGTCATTGTGTATATTTCTGATGATTGAATGGAACCCCTTTAGGAAATCGTACCATAGAGCTATATAAGAATGTCATTGATATATTTCTGATGATTGAATGGAACCCCTTGAGGAAAAAGTACTACAGAGCTATTTAAGAATGTCATTGTGTATACTTCTAAGGATTGAATGGAGCCGCCGTTTAGGAAATCGTACCCCAGAGCTATATAAGAATGTCATTGTGTATATTTCTGATGATTGAATGGAACCCCTTGAGGAAATCGTGCCACAGAGCTATATTAGAATGTCATAGTGTATACTTCTGAGTCCTGTCGATTGAATGGAAACCCTTTAGGAAATCGTACCACAGAGCTATATAAGAATGTCATTGTGTATATTTCTGATGATTGAATGGAACCCTTTGAGGAAATCGTATCACAGAGCTATATATATATAAGAATGTTATTGTGTATATTTATGATGATTGAATGGAACCCTTTGAGGAAATCGCACCACAAAGCTATATTAGAATTTCATTTTGTATATTTCTGACGATTGAATGGAACCCCTTGAGGAAATCGTACCACAGAGCTGTATAAGAATGTCATTTTGTATTTCTGATGATTGAATGGAACCCCTTTATGAAATCGTACCAGCTTAGAGCTATATATGAATGTCATTGTTTATATTTCTGATGATCAAGTTGAATCATGCAGGGGCGGATCCAATCATTTAAAAAAAGGGGGATCCTAACCCAGGACAAAAAGGGGTGTTCCAACTACATGTTCCCATTCAAATGCATTGATCGTCCCCAAAAAAGGGGGTCTCAAGCCCCGGACCCGCCCCCCCCCCCCCCCCTTTGGGATTCGCCACTGGAATGGAACCCCTCTAGGAAATCGTACCAGCTTGGAGCTATCTAAAAATGTCATTCTGTTTATTTCTGACCCCTTTAGGAAATCGTACCGCAGAGCTATACATGAATGTCATTCTGTATATTTCTGACGATTGAATGGAACCCCTTTAGGCATCGTACCAGTGCAGAGCTATGATATGAATCTCATTGTGTATATTTCTGATGATTAAATGAAACCCCTTTAGGAAATCATACCACAGAGATAAGAATGTCATTGTGTAGATTTCTGATGTTTTGATCCTGTTAAACCTTGGAGGAAAATGCCGCAAGGGTCTTAATTGTAGCTAGAAAACTGAATCATAAGAATTTTAAAACACACACACTTCCAATTTTCAATTATGGTTCCCGAATTGAATAATTATGAATCACCAACTCGATTTCCTCACACTTTTTCGTTGACTTTCGTCCAAAGTCCCATGGCTTTGTATAAATCTGACAGAGCATCATTGTTTTATATTTTGGTGTCCATATGATAATGATTTGAAGTTTTTTTTTTTTTTTTTTTTTTTATCTTTAACGCATGCTTCAATCAGAAACATATGATATATCTCTGCTTCAATTATTTAAGAAAGTACTCATTGAATCAAATCATCTTGTCTCTTGTAAAAAAATTGACAAAGTTTCAGTGCTTAGTTTTTTGTAACTTATGGAATTTGTATTTTCGCGCTGTATTTTGACGCATGTGTAAACAATACCGAACAAATCATTTTCTAAGTATTTTACATGGCGGGAAGACGACTGACTTCCAGGGAGAAATAATCGCAAATTAAAGACCTTCTGATCGCAGATGGAACATTAAAAACGAAGAATATTTAATAATTGACATTCCAGGTATGTATGATTTCACATTTCTTTCGATTTTATTATCAGATGAACATTTGTTTGACCTTCAAATTTTCCTCGACCAGACTGGTTGCACTTGTTCTGATTTATGGCATTTGTGGCTAATAAAGAAATTGTGTCATAATTGTATGAAAAATGTGCGTGATACATTTGTTATGAAAGTGTGCGAAATATCTATTGAAATCGCAAACGAAAGAGTCTTGAAAGGAAGTAAAAATTTCAGTGTTGACGCACGTGCTCACGTGCTGCTATAAACAGCTGATAAAGTAAACATTTATGATTAATTTGTTTGCAGCACATGATAACTTGGTTTGCATGGTCGTTTAAGTATTTGTATTAATATAACGAAAGTAGAAATAAAACATAAAATATTCCATCTCGGCAGCCATTTGTTGAATATCGCGCATGTGTGCACATAATAATATGAAATTATTTCTTCTGTACACGGAAAATCGAAAGTAAGTTTTATAAATATATGTCATTCAATTTCTTCACTTCAGATTTAGCATACTAACAAGTAATTGCATTTATTGCAATTCATTTACCATGCATTTTTAAGATAAGAAAATATATGTAACATAATGTTTCAAAGGTGAAGGTCAATGTACAAATTGGCCAGTATTTGTTGATATGGTATGCATTCTAAAATATTGATACCAAAGTGCCAACATGTAAAAACAGACTGGCAGAGAAAACAATAAGGTATATACAATGTGAATATCTGATTTACTCTATGGTACACAAATGTTCATTAATCCTGTGGACCAGGAAGTGGTGTCGCCAAGACAATTTATTTTAATCAGATTACTGTTGTTTTTAATCTTTTTCCTGTTAAAATGATGTACAACAAAAATCATTGCTACAGATGAATTGATTATACAACACTTCATTTTCACAGTTTGAACACGATAAACGACACATAATCAATATTTTGCAGGGATGTAGTTTTCAGTTAATTAGTACCCAGACTAGTTAAAATACATGTATCTGGGGAGGGGGAGAGTTTGATTTTAATAAAGTTAAAATGGGGTCGAAAATTTGTGTCCTGACAAACCATAATTGGAATTTTTTTGTCTTAACAAATATTAATATTTCAAGTTTGTAATATCTGCAATTATTCCGGGAACGTCACACACAAACCTTCAGGACATTTACTTATTACGCAATGTCGCTACGGGGATACCAATTGTATATTTTGTAGTCATTAATAAATTACTATCTGGACCATCAATCTTGCTCCGATCTTTCAATGTTCATGTCATGGAACATGTTTTTATATTATTTTACTCAGACCCACCTAAAATAATAGGAAATATGCAAATAATAACAAGCTTTAGAGGAAAATATAAATTGATATGTGTATTATATACATGTATGCATTAATTTAAATAAAGAGTATTTCCTGCTCGAGGTTTTGGTGTGGTATGACACCGTGCTCTTTGATTTTTTGACAGTCAGGATGGCTGGTTTTTCTCAAAGTCTGTAATGGGCTCGATAATCAGAAACAACAACAGTCCTCTAATTTGGTAGTAAGCTTCACATGAAACCCTTACTGACCCTTCTTAATTGTGGGTAAATTGCCTTTCAATTTGAACTTTGCTATTAAACAAGTTACAGTCTGTAACAATTTTAAATTCTTTTGCAGTTGGCAAAAATAGAATTGAAGATGTCCTCAAAGGAAAATTCTCCTAGGGAGTCTCCAATTGATTCACTTACATGCAGCCTGGAAAATGATGAAAACTCCTGCAGTAAATGTGGGTCCACATTTAATCAACCTAAGATCTTGACCTGTCTGCATGTGTTCTGTCAATCCTGTTTGGAAAAGGAAATTGAAGAGAAAGAAGAAAATGAACCAAAAGATGTTATTGTTTGTCCTAAATGTAAGCAGGAAACAATTATTCCCAAGAAAGGGATCCAAGAGTTGCCGATTGACCATGTGACAATAGATCTACTGGAGATGTCAGCTATGAATGAGATGAAACTTGTCTGCACCAGCTGCAAAGCTAAGGAGAAGGCTGTTGCAAGATGCTGTGATTGTGCAAGTTATCTGTGCGAGAACTGTGTCACTGCTCACCAGTTTATGAGATGTTTCGATAATCATAAGGTAAACAAAAGCAAATGGTATTATATCTCATGTCAATACACAGATTTTAGATACAACATATTACGGTACTCCTAATTTACTGTTTTTATTGCAAACAGGTTCAAAATTACATTTTTATCTTGATTCTAAACACATATATTTCTTTTGATATTGTAGTTTTTGAAAACATGAAAATCAGTTTGATGGCCTTTGTAAAAAGTAAATTTTAATTTCCTGCTGAAAAGAATAAAGTTATATAAAGAACTTGTTGTATGGTCTAAAAATGACCATTAAAATACAATTTGACATATAACTATTTATTTCTAGTAGAACATTATTTTTCATGTTAGGCCAAAAAAAAATATATGTTTGTTTCCTGCTTCCAAGGCAAATAAATCAGGGTCGCTCGGTAGGTCGGGATTTTTTTTTTTTTGTAGTCGGTTTAATGTCATGTTTAGTTAGGGTCCTGAACCCCAAAATGATTTAATCCCTTTAAAGAAGCTTTAATTGAATAATCCTCCCAGTGCTGACATTTTTGGGATACGATTGCTGTCAAGCAATCTGTAGACTTTTACCATTGACCCTATGATACACTCCCTCACGTCATTCGTTTTATTCTAAATATTCAGCAACATCTCAGATTCTTATGATTGTCTTGCTTTAAAAGGTAAAAACAAGCAAAACAATTGAACATAAACAACTTTCCTGTAATGTTTTACTCATAATCTTCATGTGTGATATTTTCCTTGACTTATATGCGTGTTTTTAACAATACGGAAAATCAGAATTAAACAGTATTTATATTTAGTGTTTTTATAAATTTAGAAACACGTCAGAGGGAATTCCCAAATTTTGATAACTTGCGAGAGTTCTCTGAAAGCCGATCGATAATTCTATTTCTGTCACAAGAACTGAAGTGGAGTATTTCTATATTTTACCGTTATGAAACTGATATTTGATACTGTACGTACTCTCATAAAGAAATGGAGAACCATTCATCATATCATTTAATAAACGTTCTTGTTCCAAATCGCAAGTCGCGGTTTGTTTATGTATTAATGCCCATGCGTGGTCTCACTAATTAGAGACAAAAAGAATTGTAGAGACAAAAAGCGTCAAGAAGCGACAAGAAGAATAATATTAGCAACAAGAAACTATTTAGCCACAAGAAAACATTTTTTTATTTATATTTATACTTATTCGAAATAAATATTAAAAAGATATGCAAAAGAAAACAATTTCAACGACAGGAAAATTAATTTTGATAGGGAAAAAAATTAAACTTGTAAATCTAATTCAGTTGCTACATTTATTACATGATATTTTATATAAGGTATCACAGGAAGTATTACCTTAACCCTGTCGTTTTATGGTATTACTTTTACTTGTGTTTTAGAACAATAATATATTTTGATTTTTATTTGTTTTTAAAACTATTTTTGTACAATATATAATTAACTTGCAAAATGCATTATTTGTGTATAATTGTCCAGAAAATACATACACAAATTGTGAAATACAAATTAAGAACTGAAATCAAACAAGAGGAAAACATAACTAAAACGTGAATATTTTTCATCATTTTATTTAGTGTATTGTCTCATTTAACGATATTTATCATGTTTATGCATATAGATTGAAGATTAAAGGAAACTGATGACAATCTTGAGTTTTCAACAGTCAGGTGTTCACTATTCGGTACAATAATTGTATATTCTGGTGCATGTAATAGATGAAGGTGTTAATGGATGTTATTGTAGCAATTAAACAAAGGACACGCACCTAGTTAATCTCATTTGATGCTCTGAATTGTGTATTACCTTAGAGTGAAGCCACAGCTAATGTTGGTCCTATCAGGAAAAATTAATTGTACAGTTAGGAAGGAAATAATATTTCATGTTTTTTTTTTATTAAATCCTTCAAAAGGAAGGTGACAAATCTTTGTTTTTATTTTCATTTTATAGCGTTTACATTTCCTTTGCTCTTACACATGTTTAATTTCTTCATATAAAAAGTACACAATCTCTTCCTCGAAATTTTTTTATTTCTTCATCTTTCAATATAATCCTAAAAAAATATTTTGATGTATGTGATAACAAAATGTATTCTTGTCGCTAAATAGCTTCTTGTTGCTTTTTGTCACTAATATTTTTTCTTCTTGTCGCTTCTTGACGATTTTTGTCGCTAATTAGTGAGACCCCACATGCGTGTCCTGATTTCAAGGGGTATCAGATTGAGTGATTCCCCGCTTCATTGATTAATTTGAAACTCATGGGATTCTTTCTATGTCTGTCTGCATATGGAGGGCTATTGTTGTTGCACAATTTTAAATCATATGCATAATTTAAATTAAAATAAATGTTTCATCGTAAAAATTTCCTATAACACCCCTTCAGCAGAAATGGAATCTTCCATATCGTTTCGAGTTGTCTCCCTTTTCGAAGTATTGGTCAAGAAGAATTAACTCGTTAATGCCGATAAACGTCGTATTATATTAAGAACGATCTCAATGTAAACAGAGGAGTGTGTACGGAAAGGAGTCATGCCATCTGACCCAAAGGAACTTCAATAACTAAAGAGTAAGAAATGGGGTTCCTCCTAAACTGGTCCGCCGTTCTATATATAGCTTCGCACCGAAGGTCAGTGTAACGATAAGTGAACACAACAGGGGTCCAGTTTAGGGTTCCTCCTAGAATTACGGTGATAAGATACGGAAGCAAGTTAACTCGTACCGCGGCATTGGAACCAAAAAAGTTAACTTGTACTACTGGGAAGTCGTACCATTCAGAAAAATATATTAAAAAATATGTTTTATGGGTTTCTGTTTGTAAACTTAATAGAAATAAAGTTGAATTACTTGAATTTTACACAGGAGTTAAATGAAAACTTAGACAAAAATAAAGAATGTGTTAAAGCATTAATGTTTTAACTGATCTTTCAAACTAGGCGGATCCAGGCCCCCCCCCCCTTCTTTCGTGGAAAAAAATTGGTTGATTATAAAGGGAATCATTGAAGCATGACTGGAGCGAGCCCCCTCTTAGGTCAGTCAGCGGGCTCCCCCTTAGGAAAAGTTCTGGATCCACCACTGTAGAACTTAATCCAGAGGAAAGTTAAAACATTGCTTTAACTGTACTTTATTAAAATTGAACATGTTGAATATATATATATATCCAATTTAAGTTAATTAAAGCTGTAATCCATGATCACAAATTGAATGCTATGTTTACAATTGTTGAAAGCCATGTGCTTTTTTTGTGGGGAAAATGCGGACCCCCTTAACAGGAATCAGTTACATTTCATTGTTATTTATAGACAGTAAAAATAATTTTGGCAATCATTTTGACTAACTGCTAAGATTTAATTATTCATGAAAAATTTTCTTCGGGTGAAACTGTTAATACTTTAATTATCTACATCTGCCACAGTATTTTCTATCCAATATACAAGGAACATTAGCTACAAATTGGTCATTGTACTTTCAAATTATATACATTTTACAGACTTAAGAGGTATTGGGTGAAAGTAACGTATATTATGTATATTCATCATTTAACACCATTTGAATGCATTTAAATAAGTTGGTACGAGTTAGCAATGGTACGAGTTTGCATTGGTACAAGTTTTTTTTAGTGGTACGAGTTTACAATGGTACATGATAACTATAATTCGATAAAGCACAATAAGTACATGGCTCATACACTTGTAACGGGGATTGGCTATTCTTTAAGTTGAGTGACTATTCAGATTGTTACATTTTGCATGTGCAGTTGAATTAGTTTAGAGATTAATACTATCCAGCTGTACCAGGGTTACTGGCCAAAAATGCTTGAGACTCCCGCATGTTCATATTATTTTGCGGCAGTATTCTTGGATCTATTTTTTTCCTCTTTGATCTTTTCAATTTTGGCCAAATCTCATGCATTTGTTTAATGAAAATTTGGCAGAACTGCTATACATGTGTCAATGAAAACTATGGCAATCGTATCCCTCAGAGCATTCTGCTCTTTGATTTAAACCTTAATTGTAGCACATTTGTGCTGGGAGCAGCTATTTTGATTGTTTGGGCATAGTAAAATACGGATCTGGATCGGTCCGGAAACGATTTTTTTCCGGATTTGAATAAAAAGATCTAGGGTCAGGGGTTTGAGTCGGGGTCGGTCGGGAAACAGGAAACAGACATATATTTTTTTTGGCCTTAAGTTTATACAAACAGTAACTGCAGTCATTGAAGGAAGTTCTGCTTTGGTGAAGAAACCTACTTGAAAGAAAAATATGTTGTTTCAAATGAATACACCTCTTGTTCTTAGTATTTATCTATAAAATATTGAATATGTTTGTAGGTTGTGAAGTTTGATGACATGCAGGATACAGAGACAGTTTCCTTTCATAAGCCAATATTCTGTGCCAGTCATCCAACAGAAAAAATGAAATTTTTCTGCATGTCTTGTCAGGTATGTAAAAATACTCTTGTATCACCCCCCTTAACAGATTCCAAATAACTCAATCAAATTATTGGTAACATGATCAATTATTATGAATGGAGGCTCCCTATTGATTATTACACATGCAAGTTCAAGGTCACGGATACTGAACACAAGACATGTCTGTTCAGAAAAAGGGTTTCCAGATATAAAAAGAAAGATGTGGTGCGACTGTCAATGAGACAACTATTAACAAGAGACAAAATGACACAGAAGTTAGTCCATGCAGAAAAGTTTCCATATAACTTCTCGAAAAATCATATTTGGAATTTGGACCAACTTTGAAATTTGAAGTACCATAATTGGTTTGATACTGATAGAGAAGGAAACTTCAGAGTTGGTTGCTGAACATAAGTCTGAAATTAATGAACAAATTAGGTCTTTTGTTGTGTATTCATTGGGTGCATTTCATAATAAAAATATTTCACTACATCTGCCTCTTCTGTAGAAGCAGACTTTTGGACAATTTAGCAGTTGATTCCCTCTGACCTTATTTCATGAATCATTCAGGGGTTAAGAAATTTTGTTATAGCTCACTAGCCCAGGGCTTATTGGTAGCAGGATTTTACTAGCCCTGTTGGAAGAACTACAAGCCCAACAAAACTGACCTGCTAGCCCTAGAATGCCTTACAAATTCAGAGTTTGCTGCAATAACAATGAATTCTATAAACTTAACAATTTGTATCCATTGTACAGTAGATTTTTGCAAATTGGATACCCAAAACTTATGTCAGCAAAAAATATCCCATTAGCAGATATATTCAATTAATCGATAATTGAATATTCACTGAATATTCTGATATAATGAGTTGACCAAATCCGGAGATGATACAAGTCTTGCTTGACCACTGCTATACATGGGTATATAAAAGCTAGGATTGAAGGGGTTTTTATCAGGTACACTTTTGTACATCATCACGTTTGTGTAAAAGAATTATCAGCTGGTTAATTATGTAATGCTCATATTTGTTTTCAGTTTTAAAATTCTATTTATTAAAATAAATTTAATGACCTTTACATAAATATCACCATCCATAGTTTGAGTCTTCTATAATTGTTTTATAAATGACGTACAGTACTGTCAATATTTACATTTAACACAGGTAAGCTAATCGTGGGCTATAAATAGATTACAACCTGAGCAGTCTCTAAACTGAAACTATTTGTTATAAATCTTATTTCTTTAAAAATCGAATTCATTTGAATATCAATGAAGATAATCATGATTGATGAAATATTATTGCATCAAGTTTAAGTTTTCTGAAGACTGTTAAAGTTTAGGTCATGGTTCACCATTCTTGAGGCTTCTTCACAGTATGTAAACAAAAACAAAATGGCGTCCATAAAATGTGCATATGTTTCAAATTGATATCTAACAAAGTCAGGTTTCTGCTGTCAAAAGGGATTCACATTTATATTGCAATAAATTAATCAGAAGGAGGTACAATCAGGTTGCATAAGCAATGTATAATACCACCCCCTGTACAGACACATCGATATTGAAAGTACGGGATCCACCCAGAGTTATTTGTTCTATTTAAAAACTTGTACAAAATCAGTTTAAATTCTGGGAATCCCGGATGACTTAGTCGAATCTGATTGGCTAAGATAGAAGTGATGACGGGATTTCCCCTTTCATTTTAGAAACGCCAAGATTTTTTTGTTACTAGTCCGTCGGGCATATTGGGTTACAAGTCTTGGTTGCCCGAGGTCTAAATGTTATAGTGCCGGGCGTCGGGCTAGTGGATTTCTTAACCCCTGATCATTGTTCAACTTCATGATTTAGTTGTGGGTTTGTTTCAGGTTTTATATGTAATATGCCAACTCTTCTTGATATGTTGAATCAATGTCATTGTAATGTGAACATGTCTTTTAGAAAGAGTTATTTGACTTTATCTTTTGGTTCAGTGATCAATATTTGTTCGATAGATTTAACAAGACCTTGAATATTACACATTCAGTTATAATTTAAAAAAAAATCAGACCTGAGTATGTCCACTCTAGTTGTAGTAGTAATAGTACCGGTATGAAATTAATATATGAATAACTTAATAGACTTGTAATTTAGTAGCTATTTTTAAAAAAAATGGAAAAATAAATTATCAATTCTACATATTTTCAGGTACCGATTTGTAACGAGTGTATGTTAGCAGACCATAAGCAACCAAATCACCATTATGAGAGAATAACTGACATTGAGGAGTCTCAGAGAAGTGATTTTGATGTGCTTATAACAGAGTGTAAGAGTAAGGTGTTGGCATGTAATGAAGCATCATCTTCCCTAGAAAATTCTCTGTCAGACCTGCAGATGCAGAGAGATGATGCTAAAGGGCTAATTCAAGAAACATTCCAGACATACAGAACTGTACTTGAAATACAAAAGGTATGAATTTTTAATCAGCATAACTTTCCAGATAAAATACTGAATAGTCGTTAACAAAGGTTCACTACTGAAATTGAGTATTAACACTATAAAGAAAGTCTTTTCAACAGATTATGATAGATAACAAATAAAGTTGGGTATGTTCTCGTTTTTAAGCATTTTTTCTGGATTTCTCTCACTAAATATGTATATTGAAATAAGAAGATGTTTATAAATAGTTGTTGAAACCTGCAAAGAAAACAGTCTTTGAAATTGGCACAGAAAGGACAGGGCATGTCTTAAAATATATTCTGTCCAATAAATGCCTAACCCCAATTTCTATGACTGAGAATATAAACATCACCAAGTTAGTTCAATTAAAGAATCAATATGTATGGGGAACTATTTGTTGAAATCTGAGAAGCAGATGAAAAATGAGCCACAAGTAATTACATAAAATTGAGAATGGAAATGGGGAATGTGCAAAGAGACAACAACCCGTCCTTCAGCTGGCCCCTAAACAAATATATACTAGTTCAGTGATAATTAACGCCATACTAATTTCCGAATTGTACACAAGAAACTAAAATTAAAAAATACAAGACTAACAAAGGCCAGAGGCTCCTGACTTGGGATAGGCGCAAAAATGCAGCGGGGTTAAACATGTTTATGAGATCTCAACCCTCCCCCTATACCTCTAGCCAATGTAGAAAAGTAAATGCATAACAATACGCACATTTAAAATTCAATTCAAGAGAAGTCCGAGTCTGATGTCGAAGATGTAACCAAAGAAAATAAACAAAACATAGTATGATTTTAATATTTTGAGTTCTTGTTGTTTTCAGGAAAAGATGTTGGAAGAACTAGAAAATCGTCATTCTTGCCAAGAACTTGCCATAATGGAATTGTTCCATAATGTTGAGAAAACTTCAGAAAAAATTGAGGACTGTTGCACTTTTGCTGAAAGAGTTCTGAAGCATGGAAATGGTTTACAACTATTGATGATGAAGAAAATGATCATGTCACAGTTACTGAAACTCATCAACAATACTCCAAAAGCTGATGTTAACGTTAACATTGAGTTTCACACTGATGGCAAAGTCTTCCAAGATGCAGTAGTGAATTCTTTCGGTTCATTTACCAAGGAAACTCCTAAGGTAATAAAGTCTCACCATTATTGAACATGTATACCCTTGACATGGTCAGTTTTACAAGTAGTCAGCACTAACTTAATTTACAACCAAGTTGCTTGTATACCCCAGTCTTCACGCTGAGTGGCAGCCCAGGCTTGTAAAATTGCTCTCGGGCTGGTAAAAGTCATATCTACAGCCAAAAGAATCTAACTAAAAAATTTCAAAAATTGAGCTCTGGGCCTGTAGATTTAACAGTTCATCGTGAAGACTGATACCCTTTTCGATTGTAAAATTGAGAGCTTCTGTTCACTGTTTTGAAAAAATCGATTGTGAAAAATAGATGAATAAAGGTAATATTAATTAACATGCACAGCACTTTGGCTGGCTAAAGTGTTGATGATTCATTGATTACATGTATTTGCTCCTAAATGTTTTCTATTTGTTTCCTATATGAATGTCACTCGTGTACTAATGAAAATTATTTACACATGGTTGACCATCATAAACTGGTGTATTGTTTTTCAGCAACCAGAGCGACCATCCTCTTCACTGCATTCCTCTTTTGAGAATGAAGGTTTTAATATGCCACCACATATGATGAATGACCACAGTATGATGCCACCACCAATGTCAAGTGCCAGCTATATGTCCAACAATATGTCAAACAATCTACTACAAGAAACTGAGGCAAACAACATGGGACTTGGCCTGACAAATGTGGGAAATTTCCATAATATTGGCTCATCTATGAATCCTCCGATGCATGGTGCAATTACCGGTGGTACCCAGTCAATGGTTGAAGGGTCCAGTCTGTCTAGAAGCTCTCATAGCCCTGCAATGTCTGACAGTGGAATATCTGTTGATGCTGCCAGTAACAACAGTGGTTCCAGTGTACAGCCAATGTTTAATAATATAGCAGCCTTAGCTCAGATGGGATCAGTTGGAGGCTTTGGTGGTCCTAGTAAGTTTATATGCAATAAGAGCTTTGTGAAATTATAGATCTAATTATTAAAAAATGTAAGGACACACATTCTTAGCAATTATACAATTAGATAATAAATAGATATAAACAATGCAAACTATGCAAGACAAATCAAAGAGGGAAAAGGAATTATTTCTTGCAGAATATTCCAAGAATTCACTATGCTATCATGTTGTCATATAACTGCAATTTAAAAACATTTCAGTTACAACATGATCATTAACCATATCATATAACTAGCTTTTTAAAGTCCTGGGATGGCAAAATGTAAAACAATTCAAAAGAGAAAGTCGAAGGCCTCATCATTTCTAACAAACTAAAAAATAATTAACATCCACTTTATACAAATTGTCAATGTTTGTCTTCATTTCCGATGACTTATGTTTCTATAGATGATTTAGGTGGTAGCCACTCAGTGACACCGATTACTAGTAGTCCTGATATTCAACACAATCTGCTGAATCCACCTACACCAAGATCACAGACACCTAATCTGGATGCTCTCGACAGACTGGTACAAAATAACCCTCAGCCTCCCATTGGAACTATAGGAGCAGGGATGAGTAGTGTGGGAACTATTGGTAGCAACATTGGACCAATAGGATCTTCTTCTAACATGACCAGTCTGAGCAACATAATGACAAGTTCTAGTAAGAAATATTTCTGCTACTTTTAAGCTCCCTTGTCATGTAAGCTGTGTCGTCACTTACTGTCTGTGCCCGTCAATCAGATTTAAAAAAAAAAAACACATCTAAAACCGCATTGCCACAATCATCCTTAGGATTAATTGTTTGAAAATTTTTCTTTAAAACTTGCATGATCAACATCAGTGAGTAAAAAAGAACACAACTGATAGAAATATTACTATATAAAAACCTATAAATGTTTTCACAGTTATATACATGAAAACTTTGATTTGCATTGAATTTTTTGAAAACGCTATAGATAACAAAACTAAGAAATGTTTTTTGGAGGATCTTCTAAGAATTAAATTTCAAAATGATAAAAAAGTAGAAAGAATGGGTAATTCTAGGTATGATAAAGTGATTTTATTTTTAGCTGGAAGTTTAACAAGTGGAAGTGGAATGAACAGTCCAGGAAGTAGTATTGGACAATATCCACCTGTCAGGAGGAGTAACAAAACCAGTGCCATGCAGATCAGGTACGATACAGTACAATTCAAACTTAGATGAGATGTAAAAATAAACAAAATGTAGGAATAATATATAGGGGATGGGTGAGGGGGCATGCTAAAAAAAAATTGAAATCATGCAGACCACTTTCTTCTGATTTACCATCGTAAATGTTGGAACAAATAAAGTGATGATATCAACATTATAGGTTGACTTTTGTTGAGAAAGCTTGTAGTGGGCAATCCAAGTAGAAATCTATATATTTTTGTGTGTAATTTATAATACTGGAATATTTTTTGCAGGTGTAAATTTGGACAGCTTGGACCTGGCAAAGGACAGTTTAATTCACCACATGGGTTTTGTCTTGGACAGGAAGAAAACATTGTAGTGGCAGATACTAACAACCACAGAATTCAGTGTTTTGAGAAAACTGGTGAATTTCAGTATCAGTTTGGAATTCCAGGTAATTTATTCAATTTTCAAGTTGTCAAAACTTGGTTTCCTTCTCGTGGAATCTTCTTGCTGTGATCAGACTCAACAGTTTTAAGATGATCCGTCCTTAAGAAGCAGATGAAAAAGTATTGCTGGCAATTGTTTCCTCTTTGTAAATGTCTTATGGGAAATTTGTCTGTCCAAAATTCATTTCAAAAGTTCACTTGTGTGATTAAAGATTGAGAACACTGAATGGAAGTTTTCATCAATGTCTGATAAACTGTGCAATGGTCTATTCTATGTAAAACACATTGTGTGCAAATCCTTGATTTATTCCATGTGCTGCATTGGCATCATGGAATAACTTAGTTACATTTTTGACAGACATGGAAGTATGCAGAACATTTGCTTTTTTTTTCATGTTCAAAATGTTTGCCTTGTTTTAATTCTTCAAGACATGCAATAAGTGGTAGAATAAATTCACTGCAAGGTGTAATACTAGCATTACATGTTCAAGCAAATGCCAATTGAGGTAGCTTTGCTCTTAAGTTCAAGTATTGTTAAGACAGAGGCATATGTATTTATAGGCAGAGAAGAAGGACAGCTGTGGTATCCAAGAAAAGTGGCAGTGATGAGAAATTCTGGAAAGTTTGTTGTCTGTGACCGTGGAAATGAAAGATCAAGAATGCAGATCTTCACTAAAAATGGTCATTTTGTGAAGAAAATTGCCATAAGATACATAGACATTGTTGCTGGCTTAGCTATTACTCAACAAGGTATTTATTGATTGTACATGTTGTAGTTGATGATAATGACTATAAATTTACGTAATGGAAGTTGTTCAAAAATGAGAATACTTTTCCTTGATTTATTACTATGTTGTCTTTTTTTAATTTGGAAATTAGAAATTAAATAAATCAAAGTAATATTTATTGAAAAAATGATCAGGAATTTATTAATCAGAAATTATCTTAAAACCTGTATGTACCATATGGTCACCAGCTCTGTTGATATGACAATGTGTCTTATTGTAGGACACATTGTAGCAGTTGGCAGTGTATCTCCTACTGTATTCTGTAAAAGGCAGAGAAAAAAAATTCTCAGTTTCCAATTTTTTTATTGGATCTTCAAAAAAAATTGTATCAACTGATCCTGTTTTTGACACAGGCTTCTGTTGATCGACATAATAATTTATCCAACTTGCTTTTACTGGCACAGAAAGCCAGTAAAACATTTCATTAATGTCAAAAGGTATTTCAAAAGGTTAAAATCAAAGAAATTTGCACAGCAGGTGCTTCAAAAACATTTCAAATGGCTGCACTTCTGGTATTTGAAACTAATTAAGGACCTGGACTTGGAAAAACCATGTTAATTTACCAGATTTCGTTTACAATGTCAATAAAAAAAGAATTCAGACCCACCAACCCTATTTTTCAAAATGATGTTACCGGAAACACGATTTTTTTTTAGGCCTAACTGTATATGTTTTATTGCAGGACACATTGTAGCAGTTGACAGTGTTTCTCCTACTGTATTCTGTATAACTGAGGCTGGAGACCTTCTCAAGTGGTTTGACTGTAGTGATTACATGAGAGAGCCATCAGATATAGCCATCAGTGGAAAAGACTATTTTGTGTGTGATTTCAAGGTAAATCTAAATATCAGTACACTCATTGTTTTATAGCATTTTGTTTTCAAATGTTGATTTGTTATTCAGAATTTGTAGTTATTGAGGGAATATTATTGGGCATTTAATACATGGATATTTTTATTTGCTTTCTCAGTGATACCTCTTAACACTTTCAGTACGGAATTGTTTTTTTTGGCGCGTTCGTATAGCCGGAGATTTATTAGCACGAGCAGTTTCGTGGCCGGGATTAATTTGACATGTGCTCATAAAAAAATCGCCTCGGAACTTTAAACAGCAATTACCGCTATTTGAGATCGATTTTCGTTAAAATATTTTAAGGTTAAGTCGTACCCTACTTGTTTTGAGTTGTGGTGTGGTTAGAGCGATATGAAACGGAAGAAATATCAACAGTTTAGGTCTATGATGAACGAGTTTTTTTTTATAACTGAATGTTTACAAATACATGTCTGCGAAGGGCAGAGTTTCTTCTGACCGTTCCCTTTCTGAGATATTTACTTACGTTCTATGTTTCATTTTGTTTCAAAGAATAAGATAAAATGTCTATGACAACACCATAACTGTTTGGGAAGACGGTAAACGACCGACAACACGAGAATTACCAGCGATTGAAATCCGCCATTTGCAAAGCGTCGTTCATGTCAACAACAATTAAAGAGAGATAACTCAATTGTAATTTGGCGGACGACAACTCTTTTTAAATACGTTGCCGTATGTTTTTAAGTAACTTGGGTAAAACAGAATGTCTTGTTACGGTTCTATGACAAATAAAAATGTGTACTTGTTCAATGATTAAACAAATAATCTCTGTACTTGTCAAAGTAAATTACCTTCCTTGAAAATATTCATTTCAAACTAAGTAACAGGCATGCAACCTAATAGCAATTTAAGCAGATAAAAAAAAAATATACTTTTAAAAAAATCAAAATCAAATGAACAATTAGATATTTGACCAAAAAATAATATTATTTTGATTTAATTTTTAAACTGCTATAAGGTTATGTAACAAACAAAAATAACAGTTTTAAATTTTTTTGTTACTTGCCTCTTTTCAAGTCTTTAATTTTTTTTTCATTGTCCAGTTAACTACTATTTGTTGTCCTGATCTCTCTATAAAATTCCTTCTTTATTTTAAAATGTCTCTTGATACCATCTTTTTAAATATATCCTTCATCAGTTATTCTTTAGTTTTGTTCATAGTTTATAAATAAATAAATTCGCAAATTGAAACGGTAAAGTCAATAAATTCAAAATTGTCTGGAACTAACAACACAGCTATAACACTAACAGTAATTTTTAACAGAATGGAACACCGTGAAACACTCTGGGAGACAGAGGTGCTTTCCACAATCTAGACAGCCAAATTTTGTTTGTCTACGCGTCTCTTGTTGATTGTTTTTCACTCTCATGTGACAGACATGGCACCAACTTTTATTTCCAAAGGAACCTGGCAAGTGTCTCTGTGTAAGACGGTCATCAACCGGGACAAGTGATGGGCGGCCTTTACGAACTGAACCACCTGTATATCCAGCTATCAGTCCTGCTGCTACTGCCTTGGAAAACTTCAAAAAGTTTGTTGGTCTCTTACCAGGGCCTGGTTGATGATGAGAAGCCAGAAAAAGCCTAAAGGCATCAAATTTCAACATTTCTATCATTGTGAAGAAAATCCTTTTAGGCCATTTCAGTGTTTTGTGTTGGAAAACATAGTACTGGATGTACTGGTCAGCCCTATCAACCCCTCCCATGTACTGTGTGTAATCAGAGATCATCTGTGGACATGGTATCTCTTGTCGTTGAAAAATACCATCTGCTTGTTGCACATTCCTCTGCACTGCACCTACTGAGAAATCGTGTATGCTTGAAATTAAGTTTACATTTTTTTTGTCCTTCCATACAACAGCAGCCACTGCATCTTTCTGTCTAAACTGCATGTCCCCACGATTAATTACACCTTCAGGGTTTTTCTTCATAATATCTTTAGGAAGCTCTCTCCTATTTATTCTTACAGTCCCACATGCAGCAGTGTTAGAATGTTCAAACAAGTCTGTAAATAAGGTGGGAGAAGTGAAATAGTTGTCCATATAAATATGGTACCCTTGCCCTATAACATTTGCCTTTTCAATACAATTTTTGACTACACGGTTTGCCAGACCATGAGCTGCGACACCATTTATCCTCCCACTGTATACCTGACAGAAGGAAACATATCCTGTACTAGCTTCAGCTATCGCCCACATTTTTATTCCCCATTTGGTAGGCTTGGCTGGCATATACTGCTTAAAAGACAGTCGTCCTTTCCATGGAACCATCACCTCATCAACTGATAGTTGCCTTTTAGGGATATACTGGTTTACCATAGAATCTGTGAACATATTCATTAACGATTCAATTTTGTATAATTTAGAATAATTGGGATCCCCTGGCTGTGGGGCTTGCTCACTATTTGAAAAATGGATGTACCGCATAATTTGCATATAGCGATCCCTTTTCATGACTTTACTGAAGTACGGGGTCTCCAGCATAACATCTGTGCTCCAGTAGGATTTTATATCTGGTTTTACATTGATTCCCATCAAGAAACATAAACCTAGAAAAGCCTTCATTTCTTCAACAGTTGGTGTAACCCATGGGGATTTATTTTCATCAGGATGATCACGAATTTGTTTATTGGCATACCTGTCTGTCTCCTGTATGATATATTGCAAAATGGCATTGGTAAACAGCAATGAGAAAAAATCCACGGGCTCTTTATCTGGATCTAAAACTGTGGTAGGACCAGTATTTCCACGTGGTAAAAATATGTGTGGTAATCCCCTCTCATAATAATTAAAATTTTCATGCCACCCATCAGCTTCAGCAGGACGGTCACCAGCTTCATCAACAACAAGGGGTTCATTTTCATCAGAAAAATCATTTTCACTTTCATTATCAACAACATCTAATTCACCTATCCCAATTTGTGCAAGCCTATCATTGTACCGCTGTGCAGCTGCATCAACTTCATTTTGCGAAAATCCGTCAAACTCTTCATCCGAAGATTCAGACATTTTTTTTATTTTCTCCCAGACGACAATACTACGTTTTTCACAACTATTTTACTATGGAACCGCCTTTTAGCCTAGAAAAATTTGATTGGCTGCACAAAAATATGGATTTCCTTATTTGGGAGAACACCTGCACATCGTGTGAAATTTATTTGTCGGCAAAAACCGTAAACTTCCGATCGTCAACAGAGCGTAAATCAACAACATGCAAAGATGTTACATAAAGAGACAGCCATTACCGGCTTATCTTATTTATTAAACAGTCCTAAGTAAATATTATTAATTTTTAAAACAGCGATACATAAATGGTTTAAATATTTTGTGTGGAAGGTAATGAACTTTCATTTTTTAAAGCGATCACGTTGACTACACATGTCAACAAAATTGAAAAAATGGCGGCATATTATTTTATCATGAACGCAAATCGAAAGTACGAAGAAATGACATAACAATGACTTGTATTGTCAAAATTTATACATAATATTAATAATTGAAACCTGTTCACACATTGTGGTAACGTACGCTTTACAGCTTTACGTAATTGATCTAATATTAAAACTGAAAGTAGGTCAGAGTATTTTTCGTTTTCCATGATGCATTATGGCATCACGCGGCCGTAGCAAGGTGATGCATTAAGGCATCATACGGCGGTACCAAGGTGATGCCTTATGGCATCATACGCCTTGAATGGGTTAAGTCTATTACTTCATAGGAGATGCTCATTGATAGCTTCTTTCCACCCTTTTTATACTGCAAGGACATCTGTAACCTATCGTGGCACAAACACAACAAATCAATGATGAACTAACAGTACATATGCTTATCATCAATAAAAAGATTTGCCTTGATAAATATAAGTGATCAATTTACTGTCTGGCACAATGATCTGATGTTGGAATAGTTTTTAGAGGCAACATAAATGTGTATTCCCTGCACCAACCTTGATCTTGACCAAAATTTACTATTAACATAAAGATGGGAAGGCAACTTGACAGTATTTTTGATTTTTTTTTAGGGTCATTGTGTTGTTGTTTTCAATGAAGAAGGTCATTTCATCAGGAGAATTGGATGTGAGAACATCACCAATTACCCTAATGGTATTGATATCAGTGATGCTGGGGATGTGTTGATTGGAGATAGCCATGGTAACAGATTCCATGTTGCTGTATTCCAGAGGGATGGATCATTGATTGGAGAGTTTGAATGTCCTTACGTGAAAGTGAGCCGTTGCTGTGGATTAAAGATTACATCAGAAGGATATGTAGTCACTCTCGCTAAAAACAATCACCATGTGCTGGTACTTAATACCTTATACATAGTTTAATCAGCTCAATGGAGAAGAGGAGCAAGAGAATGTAAAAAAAGAGAATATTTTTGAAAATACATATGTTAAAAAGTGCTTAGTTTATTTTACTGTTTAGCAGTGCTTTTGAAAATATGGAAAGCAGTTGAAGCTTCTTGTATTTAAAGATTACACCTTGGTGGTCATTTATATACGTTTTATATACATATTATAAAAGGGCTATACAGGGCCTTGTTGTAGCCACTGTGTTAATATACTTTATTTTTTTCTTTGTTTTTCTTTTAGTTGCAATTTTTATACACAGATTAATACTAATAAGAATTTACATAATTTTATTTTATAGCAAATGTTGTTTACCTATCATAATGCAACTTGTATATTAATATACATTTAAAATGGACTCTCTGTAGTAGTAGTAGATGGTTATCCAATAATGAAAATAAGTGAAATTATCATCTGCACTATTTTTTATCCAAGAGCTAAGCTTCTGATTTAATGATATTAAAATATACTAATATTTTAGATGATTAAAATAAATTTGAAAAAATCAGAGTCTCTTACTTGTCATTTTTACTGTTTTAAACTGATTAATAATAATACCTGGTTACACCAAAACATATGCATATAATGAATTCCCACATCTGAAAATAATATTTAATACAAATTTTGTAAGGAATAACTAATTGTACATATGCGTTGATGTTACAAGTAAGAGACTCTGTCTAAATCTACATTATATGTGATTATCTCGTTGATGTAGATCCTATTTGAAAACATAAAATGTTTGTCAGATATTGCAAGACAAGAAATTTTTATTCTCAGGAATTTTTTATTTATTTTTGATTGACCATACATTCAGAATACAATTCAAAAGATGAAATGTCACTTTAAAATCAAGTGAAAAGTTAATCTTTGCATGTAGTGCATGCTTTATAATGAAATTTTTACCATAGAATATAAGTGCAAAAAAAGATGCATAAAAATTGTAATGCTGTAGAATTTTTATGCAGAAGTGTTTTTGTATTAACTCTAGTCACATACTCAGATTATATTTAACATGACCAGTTTTTGCTGTGCCTTACAAAGGGATTTGATTTTTAATTATTTTTTTTCTGTGTTCATTCTAATTGATGGCTTTACAAATTGATATCATATTTTGTGACTGGTGATGTTGATCATTTACACATATTAAAAAGATATATATATCTATATATTTACACTTACATTGTATTATTATTAGTTGTATTTTTTAAAACATGTTCTTATATTTTATTGTTTAGAACCAGATTGCTCATAAGTCATTTTTCGTTGATCATTCATTTAACAAAATTGTAGAAATGTCTTACCCACCATCTATAGCATGCTGCTAAAAATTGTTGGTGTAATTGTACTTTACAAATACACTATTTAAAAAAAAAATCAAACAAATAAAAGTATGTATAGGGGCTAGTGTCTAGGATTATATACATTTCATTTACAGAAATATTTCTTTATGTATTCTAATAATGTATATTTTATTCAGTATATTTTTTCTTTTTTCTGGAAAAGTTTGAAAAGAAACTATTAAAAATGAGGCTCCCTTTTGAGTCCATTTTTAAAAGCTACTTATTTAGTCTCATATTTTCACTTTTCATTATAATGACAATCTAGTTTTAGTGGTTACAACGAGCTTTTCATTATTCATTATTAACACTGACTGATTTTAGTCCGTTAAAAATATGTTTTCATGTTCCAATGTTAGAAAAATGTATTTAAAAAAAAATAAAAAAAATAATAAAATAATATTTTGAGGTTATCCAAAACAGTGTTGTTATTTTATTTGTGGAAAATTTTCAATGGGTACAAGAGATTAACCTATTAAAGAATGTTATTTACTGATTTGAATAACCTCAACAACAAAAAAATGTATAAAAATATATGATGTTTTGAAAATATTTTTAATATTTCAATGCTTTCAAATTTTGACTGTTTGCATTTAAAATATTTTGATTGTTCATTTTTTTTCTTAATTGTTAAAATGTTACTGTGAATAAGTTGAATGTCTATGCCAAGAATCTTTCATAGATAAAATGTACAACTATAGGGTTTAGGGTAATTTACATGGTTCATTTTCACATCCTTTATATTTTATGTGGAAGTAAACTTTGTATGGCTGATGATCCTATGAAGCAATTTTATTTTTTTTTACTTTTGAGTGCCATCTTTTATTAATATCAGAACAAGACTGTTACAGGATAGATATTATAAACATTTATAAATTAGCTTTTGTTTTGCCTGTAGAACTTACCAAGCGCAGAAGGGAAGCCATGATAAGGGGCAGTTGAAAGTTTTTCTAATGTTTTATTTGCAAGATATTTTTTAAATCCCGATGAAGTTTTCTTTAGCACAAGAACATTTGCTGGTTGTCTTGATTCAAGTTTTCCCCTAGAAATAATCAAATGGGGATTAAATCACTTTCAATCAAAAGATTATGACCTCATTTGAAACATTAAAAGCAAAAATTGCTTATAAGTTTGCTTTATAGTTGTAGTTTAAGATATAATGAAAGACTTTAAATTTCATTAACTTGTCAATGGATGCATTACAATAAATTGTTGTCTTTTTGTCCATCCGTATATATTATGTCATAACTCTAGTTGACTTTTTTCAATCTTGTGAATTTATTTTACATTTTTTAAATCAAGAGACAAGTTGCCTTTTTTCAGAATTGTTATTTAATAGGTTCAGGAATTGAAAAGTTTGAGAATACAAGTCATATCTCTTAAATTTAGTTTTCTTTAAGGAAACTTATTTTTCATGCCGGTCAGAGACTGGCTGTTTTTGATATATATACCATTGTCCGTCCACAGGTCCTTCAAAGATGGAGAATGCTCTCATCAAATTTCATGAAAGCTGATATGAAAGAGTTAAATGGATGGAATAATATCTCTTTGCATTTTTAAAATTTTAAGCTGTCTGATTTAAGTTGAAGATGATTATGCTTTGGTGGATTTACTTTAAATTTTAAGCTGTTTCGGATGGTTGTTAAATGTATTTTTTTTTTAAAACAATTTTTGAAATTTTCTTGCATATTATTCAAGAGTTCTCAGGCTTGAACCATCAGTATTTTTTTATCAAATTATTTCTACCTAAGAAAAACCTCCATTTAGTTTTCCAGCCATTTTCAGACTTCTGATTTAACGCCTTCCTAAATAAAGCCAATTAATTTGTGGAACAATTTTCAGGAATTCTAGGTGTCCCTTGTGCTCCTAGCACAGTTGTTACATAACATAATCTTAAAACTTAAAACGAGCATCTGTTAGACTAATGTATTGGAATAATGGAAAATAATAATATAATTAAGAATATGTCTGATAACAAAATTATCTGCATCTTATTGTTTAGAAGTTTTATAATACAACATTATTGTCTTTGAATGAAATTTTCCATTTCATTTTGTTTATATCTAAATTGTAATTCATTAGTTTATGAGGCTAGTCATAATTGAAATATGTTAATTGAGTTAAAGTGAGATGTGTCACCCCAGATTCTTACACGGTTTTGATTCTAAGCAGATCAGTGCAGTTACTCTTAAATACCACATTCTTTTGGAGAGGTATCTATTTGAAACTTGATAATAATTTCAAATGGAAACATGGCAGTTCAATTATCTCTTATAAGGCAGTTGTTCATTTAAAAATACCAATGCATGGTACTGTTAAGAAAGTTTGATTAGCCTAAAATATAAAGTTTGCAGACAGGTGATGGGTCTGGTTTATCTATACAGGACACTTTGCTATACAATAAATGTCTATCCATAGAAAGTGCTTTTTTCTGCCACTTCTGCAGAGTTATCTAAGTATATATAGTCGTTATAACACTTGGTTTTGTTTTGGATGGTGTTGCCCAATAAAGTGGTTAAGAATAAAAATTATAATTTTTGTTGATTTTCAATACTCCTTTAAATTATGATGGCAGTTCTGCATAATAGGTATATTCTATTTTATACTGTGTTCAAGTACACCTAAATGATATTGTATAAGTTTGTAAATACATGTTTTTTTCTGTCTCAAATTCACATGTGATCAAAATTTTATTGTTTTTTGTATGATGTTTAAGTAGATAGTAAATAATTAACAGCAGAAATAACTGTAACAGTCTTGTTTTGCTACAAAACTTGGAAAAGAGACTTATTAATATCAGTAGTAAGTCTTTTGGGGGTTGGGAATTATGTTGTACAGTTAGCATATATTAAATTGGTGCTTATTTTCCTTGTATTGTAATGTTACATATTTACATGTGTTTTTCAACAAATTTCCCTAAACAGATTATTATTATTATAATTCATTTTATTTTAGTCTTGTATTTATAGCAACTTTTCTGTTTTATTACATTTTGCTTTAGTCATTCATTTTGAGTTTAATTAATCCGTGTCCACTTATATGTTCACTTAATAACTTTATTAATTTTTTTTGTTGATTCATTGATCTAGATGAAGCAGGTTTATTAATATTTTTGGTTGGTTATGTTTTTAATAGCTTGTTAATCAGTATTTAGTGCAGATTTTCAAATGCTTGGGCAAGATATATATATTTATATATACTTGAGAACAAGAGTGTTTTACTTTTGTTTTTTGGTATTATTTTTCTTTATTATTTTTGAAAAACTTTACTATTAATTACACTTTTCATATACAGAAAAATATATGTTTAATCATTATTTGCAATGTGTGTTTTTCATTTCCCCCGAATGTTAACTGTTTTAATTATCGGTATGAAATTTTAATCAATACACAACCATGAGCAGATTGTGTGTTTGTTAGAGTAGTTCCAGTTACTTTTCCAAGTTTTTATTTGCATCAAATATACAATTACTTTACAAGCATTTACTTTCTATGTAACATTTTGTACTAAAAGAAAATCTATCAAAATTTTAAGAGTTTATCTGTTACATTCTAATTAATTTTATATCATTCAAACTTGAAAGGTATTTGAATTATAAGAATAGGTTTCATTTGCAGCAGTAAAAAAATAAGGAGATTTACCACATGAGACAAATCCTCATATTAAATTTAGATATTCTAAAACATTGAATGGCTGTTGACCTTGCATTCTGAAAATTGTTGAATGTTTTCTTTTTTTGAATTTTAACCTTCTAGTGACTGTCAAACAAATTAGAAAAGTAACTGGAAACTATACAGCATGGTGTTTATGTACCTGTACATTTTCAGTAGCACATCGACAAATGAAAATCTAAATGCCAATGTTGCAATATAATGGTTGATTTGAAGTTTTATCAATTATTTATTTATCCAAGAAATAATTACCTGTTTTAGGGAAATTTAAATTTATAAGTTTACAAGTATAATCCAATCTTAAAAACAATTTATAACAATGTGCTTTTATTTTTTTGTCATTCCTAGTTTTTTGTTTAATTTTGTAAATGACTTTTGCAATTATATACAAGTTGATTCATGTTTAATTATATTATACATTTACTTTTTTCTCTGCACATTATTCCTGGCTGGTTGCTGTATAAACATATATAGATATACAACTAATACTATGCTGAATTGTACATATATTGCACATCCCAATTAACATTTGAAGTAAATATTTATGTACACATTGCACACGAAAAACAGTTTTGTAAAATTTGAATAAGGAAGATATGCAGGGAAACACCATACAGGCTTTGAATCAACTTCAAGGTAGATTTACAATGTTGGATAAATTGCTCAGTGGTAATTGTTCTAAACATGCTATTCTAAAGTTAACATAAGTGAGGTCAAACAGCTTAAATATTTTCAATAAACACAAAACTTTTTTTGTACACATTGTCATCAAAATAAAGACTATTTGAGGATTCCAATATTTTGTTTCCAAATCTATGCTAAGTCAAATTTTCCGTTACTGACCTATTTTACTTTTTTAAACCAAAATGAATTTACCTCTGCTGACATACTCTATTTCCATTTTGACAAGTGTGCATTTGTATAAAATGCTGATAACTACCACAAGTTCTGAGATTAGTAGAATAGCATGTTTGGACCTATTTTGTTATATGTTTAGGTATTTACTATACTGATGTGATATTTTTCATGGACCATATCAGGATTCTATTTAGCTTTTAACAGTATTCATTCCATGTATATATATACACTGTATTTTTCACATGTATTGTTGTTATATTCAGCAACCTCAATATTTTTCTGATCTACATGTATGCATTTTTGCCATGTTCTTAAGGTAAAAAAAATATATAGGTACTGCCTCGTTTGAGGTAACATGTAAAAGAGAGAAGACAAAATTTTGTCCCATTTACAGACAAATATTAAAACAAGAAATGCAATACTTAATAAAAAGTATTTTGTTAATTTTTATATCAATGTGGAATTTTAAAGCCACTCAAAACTTGCCATATGTTAACTTTTATAAACTATTAAAACAGCAAGCAATCTTATCTTTAAATTTTAAATTGAAGTTAATCCAGAAAATATATCTTATATCCTTCTATTGTAGGGAAGTTTAACTTGCTTTAGACTGAGACCCAATATGATATAATGCACAAGTGTGTTAAGCATTTAAATACAATAGAAAAGATCAGAAATTAGTAATATTAAGTTTTATGATTGCCTCAGTGCAGGTTTGAGGACTGATCTATATACATGATAGTAGTAGGTAAAAAAACCAATGATTTTGATTGGAACTGTAGGGATTTAAAACAAATTCAGGGTATATTTTATACATTTTTATTAGAAATCCAGATGTTAATTATAAAAAGAAAATTTTTTCATTATGTAAAAAAAAACTGAAAAAGGAAGAAGAACTTCCTTTATAGCTGAAGATTTCAAAAGATAAGGAAGATTATTATTTTTGCATGAAAAAAATGCTATTTATCTTTCAAGTTAGAAGGAACGTTTTCAATTGTTCACTTTTTACTGTATAGGTGTAATACCACCAAATCATGGTACGTCACATCCGGTTGCATACGAAAGTAGTCTAAAAAAATATTCCCTTGAATTTGACCATTGTAGGATTAAAACATTATTCAGTAATATTTTTATACATTTTTATTTAAAAACCATATTTGTTTATTTATAAAAAGTAAATTTTTCATTGACTAAAAAAAGAACTGAAAAGGAGAAGAGGAACTTCGGTTATTCTTATAGCTGAAAGATTTAACAAGATGGAAGGAAAATTTATTCAAGTATTTGCATGAACAAAAAAATTGCATTTTAAACTTTCAAAGATTAGAAGGGGAAAATTCAATTGGTTCATTTAACGTATATTAAAGTTTAATGGGATTCTAGTTTCAAAATTTTTATGCAATCAAGGGTTTGTATAATTGCTTAGTTAAAAATAATATCCGATATTGTTTTACTTCAGAAAAAGTGCCAATATTTATTTTTTTATTAGGTGAAAACAGCACCAATAATATTCATTAGCGAAACAAGATGGTTTCAGATTCTTGTTTTAGTAGAATATTTTTGTTGCTGATTCGTTGTTTACTTTTGATATATGTTGGATTTTATTGTTTCATGTTTATTAAGAAAGTTTTTTCTTAGTTTTTATTAATTTATATTTTTTTTCACCAAATACTTACATTAATAGCGAATCATTTTCAATACAGATTTTCTTGAATATGAAAAAACAACTTCAAAATTTGTCTTACTTTTGTGGTTTATTATATCACCATTTTAATGTACAAAATGAATTTATGAAATGTGCAGTGAAAAAAGTTTGTTACCTACTGAACAAAGTTGCCTAAAACTAGACATCAGTTTAAATTTTATCTATTTTCATTTGGCTAAAAGTATTTTTCTGCCCTCCCTCAGTTTAAAGGTAGATAACTTATCTATTATTCTCATTATTTGATCTCATATTGTAAACTTGCTGTATTGACTTTGCTTTCTGTTTTGGTATATTAAACTTGCATGTGAAGAAATTAATTATTTGAAAAGTAGTTTACATCCCTAAATGTGATATCTAAACATGACAGCTAGCGACAGGAATAAGTTTTTAATACATTATACCTATTTTATCAGGGTTTTTCTGAAATTTTTATTCAAATAATGCATTGTTTACTATTGAAAATAAGATTAAAAATGTTGCATTTATACAAGCACCTTACAGAATGCATTTTTTATTAACCATCCATTAAAAATTTTCAATTGCAGAATGAAAATAAATGACATTTTTGCTTCAAATTTATTTAAATTACCAAAGAAACATAAAATATTCATTATATTTATGTTTAGAATATTTGAAACATTTTACTATTATGTACAAAAACATTCTTAGCAAATTAAAATTGTCTTTTGATGAAGGAATATTGGTTCCAAGGAAATTGTTTATTTTTTATAAATAACTATAAATGCAATAACATATTCAAATATACATGTATATCTTCTGATATCTAAACAAACATCTGTATCCAAAATGATATTCAAACCGACAGATAGAAAACTATTATATATATATATATAGATATTTTTTTACAATCAGTTCTGGGATTAATGCTTTTTATTTGAAGAATTTATTTCATATCCATGTATGGTGCATGAAATATATGTATGTATACTCAGCATTATATTAGTTATTGAATCCAACCTAAAGGGAATAATTGTGAATGTTTACACAAGTATTGACATATTTAATTAATATTTTTGAATGAAAAATTACAAAAAAATCATTTTATAATTTCCTATTGTTTATGTCCAGGAAATTGTATGCAATTGGAATAAAGGTGTTACATTAATATGCTTTGTTATTAATTGGCAAATAGTGATGATAAGTTTCATAAAACGAAGGATCACAGCATACACAAAACTTAATTGATTTGTACATGTTGCTGATCTTGACAATTACATTATTTTGAGAAACCACATCAAAGTTTTGTAGAAAAATTGAGGTTGGGTTGCATTGGTTCACATAAAGCTGTGAATGGCATATATAATTAAATCTCATGTCAGTTCTAGTTGACTTTTTTGATGGTGTTGCTGCTGTAGTTTGGTGGTCTAAATTGTATCAGTGCTTCCAAAAAATATTTGAGCCAGCCAGACATTTTATATCTTATCCCGATTTTAATCCCCTAAGACTTAAGTCACAAAAGGCAATTATGGTAATCAGATGGCCATTCCAATGATTGACATTAGATTAGACAAAAATCGATATCAAACTTTACTTTGATATGGATTTGATGTTATGATGTAAAGTGTTAAATTGGCAGTGCATCATTCAAAGTGTGCACATCAGCCTGCTCATATCTGTCTAAGACACTTTTGTGCAAAATGACGTCAAAAACTTTAGTTTTTAAAATCACATTTTCCTAAAACTGGATGTTGACTTGACAATGGTAAAATATGGACCATAAACGGATACTTGAAATGCATGTACGTTTACAAAGCACCACTGAGTGAAGAAGCTCTTTCCACTTTATTTCTGCAACAAAATACTTGAAATGAACGTTAAATACAGGTATCAATGATAATTTTAGCATTTTTGAAGAAATGTAGGATGCATAATTAAATTTCCCACCTGAGCACAGGCGCACACATGTTCTAGTTCATACAACATAGTTCTGAAGATTTTTTATTTAAAACCTTTTTAAATTTTTCATCAAATCATGTTTATAAATGAATTTCTTATAATTTCAGTAATTAATCATCTTGTCACTTTTATGACCAGAAATGTGTGGATATTAAGGGCAAAAGGTTGGGTCAAAAAGATCGTAAATTATGTTAAAATGACCGAAAAAGCCTTGAAAACTAAAAAGCAGATGACCGTTTCATGCTTTATCCAGCCGGATATTATACAATTGTCCGGAATATATGACCGTTTCGGTCACCGTCGTATGTACCTGCAGATCTTCAACATGGTCTGGTTTTCTGGTTACATTTATCAAAATTGAGAGTCCGTAGAGATCATTTTTAAAAAATCAAAATTTATATGTGGTTTTTGTCAACAGTAGATCCATTTACAGATCATAATACAGGATTGTTTGTATTTTAGGGCGAAGGGGAGACCTGATGAAAGACAAAACAATGCTATGAAAACTATAAATTAAGCAATATTTGACCCATTAAAATGTTAATATATTATACATTGTTTTACTTTTAAGAATCCTCGTTTCCTTAGCCTGCAGCAGCCCAATGCATTCATTTACGATATTCTGTCGTGCTTGTGCAGAGCCACTTTTTGTCATGCATGTGTTTCATAATGAATTTTTTCACTTTAGTATTCACACATAACAATCCTTTCCAAAGATAAGCCTTTTATTTCCAGAACCATAAGGAATAGCAAAAATACTGACATGTTTCCCCCGGTATATCAAATTTTGTGTCTCCTAATGCACTTTCAGTTTGAATGCATGAGGCATTACAACTTGTAAAAAAAATCTTGTATCTAAGACCTAATTATCAATCTGTATTAAGTGCATAACTATTAACCAATAGAAAACATGATCTTCTGCCATGGCAATATTTGCGATTACATTACTGTGCCATCAGCCATTAGATAGAAGTCAAGCTCATTCAAATTACTTGTACATCTTTCTTGACCAATAGCAGAAGTTGAAATTCTATTCATCAACGTAGTAGTGGAGTAGCTCATTTGTTTCCTCTGTTACATGTCATGACATACTGGAAAAGCTCATTTGTTTCCTTTTGTACATTTTATGACATACTAAAAGAGCTCATTTGTTTCCTCTGTGACATGTCATGAAATACTGGAATAGCTCATTTGTTTCCTTTTGTACATTTTATGACATACTAAAAGAGCGCATTTGTTTCCTCTTGTATGTCATGACATACTGGAGTAGCTCATTTGTATCCTCTGTTACATTTCATGACATACTAAGAGAGCTCATTTGTTTCCTCTTGTACATGTTATGACATACTGAAAGAGTTAATTTGTTTCCTCTTGTACTATTATGACATACTGGAGTAGCTCATTTGTTTCCTCTTATACATGTCATGACATAATGAAAGAGCTCATTTGTTTCCTCTTGTACATGTTATGACATAATGCAAGAGCTCATTTGTTTCCTCTTGTAAATGTCATGACATACTGGAAGAGCTCATTTGTTTCCTCTTGTACTATTATGACATACTGAAAGAGTTAATTTGTTTCCTCTTGTACATGTCATGACATACTGGAAGAACTCATTTGTTTCCTTTTGTACATGTTATGACATAATGAAAGAGCTCATTTGTTTCCTCGTGTAAATGTCATGAAATACTGGAAAAGCTCATTTGTTTCCTCTTGTACATGTTATGAAATAATGAAAGAGCTCATTTGTTTCCTCTTGTAAATGTCATGACATACTGGAAGAGCTCATTTGTTTCCTATTGTACTATTATGACATAATGAAAGAGTTAATTTGTTTCCTCTTGTACATGTCATGACATACTGGAAAAGCTCATTTGTTTCTTTTTGTACATGTTATGACATAATGAAAGAGCTCATTTGTTTCCTTTTGTACATGTTATGACATAATGAAAGAGCTCATTTGTTTCCTCTTGTACATGTTATGACATAATGAAAGAGCTCATTTGTTTCCTTTTGTACATGTTATGACATAATGAAAGAGCTCATTTGTTTTCTCTTGTAAATGTCATGACTTAATGAAAGAGCTCATTTGTTTCCTCTGGTACATGTCATGACATACTGAAAGAGCTCGTTTGTTTCCTCTGGTACATGTCATGACATACTGTCAGAGCTCATTTGTTTCCTCTTGTACATGTCATGACACACTGGAAGAGCTAATTTTTTTCCGCTCTTGTACATGTCATGATATACTGAAAGAGCTCGTGTGTTTCCTTTTGCACATGTCATGACATACTGGAAGAGCTCATTTGTTTCCTCTTGTAAATGTCATGAGATACTGAGAGAGCTCATTTGTTTCCTCTTGTACATGTCATGACATAATTAAAGAGCTCATTTGTTTCCTCTTGTAAATGTCATGACATAATGAGAGCTCATTTGTTTCCTCTGGTATATGTCATGACATACTGAAAGAGCTCGTTTGTTTCCTCTGGTACATGTCATGACATACTGGAAAAGCTCATTTGTTTCCTTTTGTACATTTTATGACATACTAAAAGAGCTCATGTGTTTCCTCTTGTACATGTCACGACATAATGGAGTAGCCATTTGTTTCCTCTGTTACATGTCATATAATACTGGAATAGCTCATTTGTTTCCTTTTGTACATTTTATGACATACTAAAAGAGCGCATTTGTTTCCTCTTGTATGTCATGATATACTATAGTAGCTCATTTGTATCCTCTGTTACATTTCATGACATACTGAGAGAGCTCATTTGTTTCCTTTTGTACATTTTATGACATACAAAAAGAGCGCATTTGTTTCCTCTTGTACATGTCATGACATACTGGAGTAGCTAATTTGTTTCCTCTTGTAAATGTTATGACATACTGAAAGAGCTCATTTGTTTCCTCTTGTACATGTTATGACATAATGAAAGAGCTCATTTGTTTCTCCTGTAAATGTCATGACATACTGGAAAAGCTCATTTGTTTCCTCTTGTACATGTTATGACATAATGAAAGAGCTCATTTGTTTCCTCTTGTAAATGTCATGACTTACTGGAGTAGCCCATTTGTTTCCTCTTGTACATGTCATGACATAATTAAGAGCTCATTTGTTTCCTCTTGTAAATGTCATGACATAATGAAAGAGCTCATTTGTTTCCTCTGGTACATGTCATGACATATTGAAAGAGCTCGTTTGTTTCCTCTGGTACATGTCATGACATACTGGCAGAGCTCATTTGTTTCCTCTTGTACATGTCATGACACACTGGAAGAGCTTATTTGTTTCCGCTCTTGTACATGTCAAGATATACTGACAGAGCTCGTGTGTTTCCTTTTGCACATGTCATGACATACTGGAAGAGCTCATTTGTTTCCTCTTGTAAATGTCATGACATACTGAAAGAGCTCATTTGTTTCCTCTTGTACATGTTATGACATAATGAAAGAGCTCATTTGTTTCCTCTCGTACATGTTATGACATAATGAAAGAGCTCATTTGTTTCCCTCTGGTACATGTTATGACATAATGAAAGAACTTATTTGTTTCCTCTTGTACATGTTATGACATAATGAAAGATCTTATTTGTTTCCTCGTACATGTTATGACATATGAAAGAGCTCATTTGTTTCCTCTCGTACATGTTATGACATACTAGAAGAACTCATTTGTTTCCTCTTGACATGTTATGACATAATGGAAGAACTCATTGTTTCCTCTCGTACATTTTATGACATAATGAAAGAGCTCATTTGTTTCCTCTCGTACATGTTATGACATATGGAAAAACTCATTTGTTTCCTCTTGTAACTGTCATGACATAATGAAAAACTTATTTGTTTCCTCTCGTACATGTTATGACATAATGGAGAACTCATTTGTTTTCCTCTTGTAATGTTATGACATAATGAAGAACTCATTTGTTTCCTCTTGTACATGTTATGACATAATGGAAAAACTCATTTGTTCCTCTCGTACATGTCAGACATAATGAAAGAACTTATTTGTTTCCTCTTGTACATGTCATGACAAATGGAAGAACTCATTTGTTTCCTCTTGTACATTTTATGACATAATGAAAGAGCTAATTGGTTTCCTCTTGTACATCTTATGACATACTGAGAGCTCATTTGTTTCCTCTTGTACATGTTATGACATAATGGAAGAACTCATTTGTTTCCTCTCGTACATGTCATGACATAATGAAAGAGCTCATTTGTTTCCTCTTGTACATGTCATGACATAATGAAAGAGCTCATTTGTTTCCTCTTGTACATGTCATGACATAATGAAAGAGTCATTTGTTTCCTCTGTACATGTTATGACATAATGAAAGAGCTCATTGTTTCCTCTTGTACATGTTATGACATAATGGAAGAGCTCATTTGTTTCCTCTTGTACATGTTATGACATATGGAAGAGCTCATTTGTTTCCTCTCGTACATGTATGAATAATGAAAGAGCTCATTTGTTTCCTCTTTACATGTTATGACATAATGGAAGAGCTCATTTGTTTCCTCTTGTACATGTCATGACATAATGAAAGAACTCATTTGTTTCCTCTCGTACATGTTATGACATATGAAAGAGCTCATTTGTTTCCTCTCGTACATGTTATGACATAATGAAAGAACTCATTTGTTTCTCTCGTACATGTTATGACATAATGGAAGAGCTCATTTGTTTCCTCTTGTACATGTTATGACATAATGAAAGAACTCATATGTTTCCTCTCGTACATTTATGACTAATGAAAGAACTCATTTGTTTCCTCTTGTACATGTTATGACATAATGAAAGAGCTCATTTGTTCCTCTTATACATGTTATGACATAATGAAGAACTTATTTGTTTCCTCGTACATGTTATGACATAATGAAAGAACTTATTTGTTTCCTCTTGTACATGTTATGACATAATGAAAGAACTATTTGTTTCCTCTTGTACATGTTATGAAATAATGAAAGAGCTAATTTGTTTCCTCTTGTACATGTCATTACATAATGAAAGAGCTCATTTGTTTCCTCTCGTACATGTTATGACATAATGAAAGAGCTCATTTGTTTCCTCTTGTACATGTCATGACATAATGAAGAACTCATTTGTTTCCTCTCGTACATGTTATGACATAATGAAAGACTAATTTGTTTCCTCTTACATGTTATGACATAATGAAGACTCATTTGTTTCCTCTTATACATGTTATGACATAATGAAAGAGCTCATTTGTTTCCTCTTGTACATGTTATGACATAATGAAAGAGCTCATTTGTTTCCTCTCGTACATGTTATGACATAATGAAGAACTATTTGTTTCTTCTGTACATGTTATGACATAATGAAAGAGCTCATTTGTTTCCTCTCATTCATGTTATGACATAATGAAAGAACTTATTTGTTTCCTCTTGTACATGTTATGACATAATGAAAGAGCTATTTGTTTCCTCTTGTACATGTATGACATAATGAAAGACTCATTTGTTCCTCTCGTACATGTTATGACATAATGGAAGAGCTCATTTGTTTCCTCTTGTACATGTTCGACATAATGAAAGAGCTCATTTGTTTCCTCTTGTACATGTTATGACATAATGAAGGAAAGAGCTCATTTGTTTCCTCTTGTACATGTTATGACATAATGAAAGAGTCATTTGTTTCCTCTCGTACATGTTATGACATAATGAAAGAGCTCATTTGTTTCCTCTCGTACATGTTATGACATAATGAAAGAGCTCATTTGTTTCTCTTGTAATGTTATGACATAATGAAGACTCATTTGTTTCCTCTTGTACATGTTATGACATAATGAAGAGACTCATTTGTTTCCTCTCGTACATGTTATGACATAATGAAGAACTTTTTTGTTTCTACTTGTACATGTTATGACATAATGAAAGAGCTCATTTTGTTTCCTCTCGTACATGTTATGACATAATGAAAGAGCTCATTTGTTTCCTCTCGTACATGTATGACATAATGAAAGAGCTCATTTGTTTCCTCTTTACATGTCATGACATAATGAAAGAACTATTTGTTTCCTCTTATACATGTTATGACATAATGGAAGAACTCATTTGTTTCCTCTTACATGTTATGACATAATGAAGAATCATTTGTTTCCTCTGTACATGTTATGACATAATGGAAGAACTCATTTGTTTCCTCTTATACATGTTATGACATAATGGAAGAACTCATTTGTTTCCTCTATACATGTTATGACATAATAAAAGAAACTCATTTGTTTCCTCTTGTACATGTTAATTACATAATGAAAGACTCATTTGTTTCCTCTTGTACATGTTATGACATAATGAAAGAGCTCATTTGTTTCTCTTGTACATGTTATGACATAATGAAAGAACTCATTTGTTTCCTCTGTACATGTTATGACATAATGAAAGAGCTCATTTGTTTCCTTTTACATGTCATGACATAATGAAAGAGCTCATTTGTTTCCTCTTGTACATGTTATGACATAATGAAGAACTCATTTGTTTCCTCTCGTACATGTTATGACATAATGAAAGAACTCATTTGTTTCCTCTCGTACATGTTATGACATAATGAAAGAGCTCATTTGTTTCCTCTTGTACATGTCATGACATAATGAAAGAGTCATTTGTTTCCTCTTGTACATGTTATGACATAATGAAGAGCTCATTTGTTTCCTCTTGTACATTTATGACATAATGAAGGAGCTCATTTGTTTCCTCTTGTACATTTTATGACATAATGAAGGAGCTCATTTGTTTCCTCTGTACATGTTATGACATAATGAAAGAACTCATTTGTTTCCTCTTGTACATGTTATGACATAATGAAAGAACTCATTTGTTTCCTCTGTACATGTTATGACATAATGAAAGAGCTCATTTGTTTCCTCTGTACATGTATGACATAATGAAAGAACTCATTTGTTTCCTCTTGTACATGTATGACATAATGAAAGAACTCATTTGTTTCCTCTTTACATGTATTACATAATGAAAGACTCATTTGTTTCCTCTGTACATGTTATGACATAATGAAAGAACTCATTTGTTTCCTCTGTACATGTTATGACATAATGAAGACTCATTGTTTCCTCTGTACATGTTATGACATAATGAAAGAACTTTTTGTTTCCTCTCGTACATGTTATGACATAATGAAAGAACTCATTTGTTTCCTCTTGTACATGTATGACATAATGAAAAAACTTTGGTTTCCTCTCGTACATGTATGACATAATGAAAGAACTCATTTGTTTCCTCTCGTACATGTTATGACATAATGAAAGAGCTCATTTGTTTCCTCTTGTACATGTCATGACATAATGAAAGACTCATTTGTTTCCTTTTTACATGTTATGACATAATAAAGAGCTCATTTGTTTCCTCTCTACATGTTATGACATAATGAAAGACTCATTTGTTTCCTCTCGTACATGTTATGACATAATGAAAGAGCTCATTTGTTTCCTCTTGTACATGTCATGACATAATGAAAGAGTTCATTTGTTTCCTCTTGTACATGTTATGACATAATGAAAGAGTCATTTGTTTCCTCTGTACATGTTATGACATAATGAAAGAGCTCATTTGTTTCTCTTGTATGTTATGACATAATGGAAGAACTCATTTGTTTCCTCTTATACATGTTATGACATAATGAAAGAGCTCATTTGTTTCCTCTCGTACATGTTATGACATAATGGAAGAACTTCTTTGTTTCCTCTTAACATGTTATGACATAATGAAAGAGCTCATTTGTTTCCTCTGTACATGTTATGACATAATGAAAGAGCTCATTTGTTTCCTCTTGTACATGTCATGACATAATGAAAGAGCTATTTGTTTCCTCTATTACATGTTATGACATAATGAAAGATAATTTGTTTCTCTAATTATACATATGGTTTGTTTCCTCTTATCATTTTATGACATAATGGAAGAACTCATTTGTTTCCTCTCGTACATGTTATGACATAATGGAAGAATTCATTTGTTTCCTCTTATACATGTTATGACATAATGGAAGAACTCATTTGTTTCCTCTTATACATGTTATGACATAATGGAAGAACTCATTTGTTTCCTCTTATACATGTTATGACATAATGAAAGAACTCATTTGTTTCCTCTTGTACATGTAATTACATAATGAAAGAGCTCATTTGTTTCCTCTCGTACATGTTATGACATAATGAAAGAGCTCATTTGTTTCCTCTTGTACATGTCATGACATAATGAAAGAACTCATTTGTTTCCTCTTATACATGTTATATGCATAATGAAAGAGCTCATTTGTTTCCTGTTGTACATGTCATGACATAATGAAAGAGCTCATTTGTTTCCTCTCGTACATGTTAATGACATAATGAAAGAGCTCATTGGTTTCCTCTCGTACATGTTATGACATAATGAAAGAACTCATTTGTTTCCTCTCGTACATGTTATGACATAATGAAAGAACTCATCTGTTTCCTCTTGTACATGTTATGACATAATGAAAGAACTCATTTGTTTCCTCTCGTACATGTTATGACATAATGAAAGAACTCATTTGTTTCCTCTTGTACATGTCATTACATAATGAAAGAGCTCATTTGTTTCCTCTCGTACATGTTATGACATAATGAAAGAACTCATTTGTTTCCTCTTGTACATGTTATGACATAATGAAAGAGCTCATTTGTTTCCTCTTGTACATGTTATGACATAATGAAAGAGCTCATTTGTTTCCTCTCGTACATGTTATGACATAATGGAAGAACTCATTTGTTTCCTCTCGTACATTTTATGACATAATAGAAGAGCTAATTTGTTTTCCTCTTGTACATGTTATGACATACTGAGAGAGCTCATTTGTTTCCTCTTGTACATGTTATGACATAATGAAAGAGCTCATTTGTTTCCTCTCGTACATGTTATGACATAATGAGAGAACTCATTTGTTTCCTCTCGTACATGTTATGACATACTGAAAGAGCTCATTTGTTTCCTCTGGTACATGTTATGACATAATGAAAGAGCTCATTTGTTTCCTCTTGTACATGTTATGACATAATGGAAGAACTCATTTGTTTCCTCTGGTACATGTTATGACATAATGAAAGAACTTATTGGTTTCCTCTCGTACATTTTATGACATACTGGATAAACCCAAATTTTTCTCTTGTATCCTAACTAACTTTAAGCTGAAAACTTAAGAGTGAAAATTGGTTTCTTCTGTAAATTCAGAATTTAGTGCGTGCATTTATTATTGCGATTTTGTCATTCTAGTCTTAAATGAGATTTTAGTTTTTATGATTTTGAGAAAAATCCTGTTTAATTCATATAAAATATTTCAAAATGTGAGTTTAAATTAATGCGTTTACAACTCGTTTGCATTTTTCGCAATAATAAAAATCCTTGCATTAATAACTGAATTTACAGTGATTGAAAGTCACAGGAACATCCAATATGTGACAGGGCTTTTAAATAGTCATCAAGCTGATATGTACAGATAGCAATGCAAATTTATTTCAAATTTCAAATATCAATGATGAATAGTTCAATGGAAATAGCTTATTAATTCAAATTCACTGGATCGTGACCTATTGGGCACGTCCTCTGAAGGCATCAACCTGATATGAACTGACATGTGTCAAGCTAATATGTACTTACAGTAATGCAACTTTATAGAAACTAACTTAAGCAGAAAACTTATCACTGAAAGTGGCTAATTAATTCCAAGTCACATGATCATGCTTTACAAGGCAGGGAGCTTTGCAATAGTTGTCCAAGCTGATATGTACAGATAGCAATGCAAATAATTATAGAATATCAATGACCTACCACAAGTAGTTCAATGGAAATAGCTAATTAATTCAAAGCCACTGGATCGTGACCTATGGGGCAGGTCCTCTGTAGGTATCAGACTGATGTCTCACTTTAAAGACACTATAAAGTATTTCCATCAAACTAATTTGAGCAGAAAACTTATCACAGAAAGTTGCTAATTTATTGAAAGTTGCAGGATCATGATCTAGGGAGCAGGGCCTTGAAATAGGCATTAACCTGATATGTACTAATAGTTATGTAACTTTATATTAAACATCTATGATCTGTCAACCTGATATGTACTAATAGTAATACAACTTCATATTAAATATCTATGGTCTATCAAGTAGTTCCTATCATACTACTGTAAAATCACAAGTTATTGTGATGTATTTATTATAACAAAAAATGTGACAGGGTTATAATCACAATAGTTTTAACTCACATTTTGAAATTTGTTATAAAAGATTTTTCTCAATATTGCACAAATTAAAATTGCATTTTAGACGAAAATGACAAAATCACAATAATAAATGTATGCAATAATTACTGAATTTACAGTTACTTAAGCAGAATACTAAACAATTGTTGATGTATTTCCATCAAACTAATTTGAGCAGAAAACTTATCACAGAAAAGTGCTAATTTATTGAAAGTTGCAGGATCATGATCTAGGGGACAGGGCCTTGAAATAGGCATCAACCTGATATGTACTAATAGTTATGTAACTTTATATCAAATATCTATGATCTGTCAACCTGACATGTACTAATAGTAATACAACTTCATATTAAACATCTATGATCTGTCACAAGTAGTTCCTTTAGAACTTCTGCAACTTTTGTTGCAGTCAAGACAAAAACTATGTATCAGAGGAGTTTTGGAAATGACTCTGGGCAGTAATACATTGAATTTAAAGTCTGTTGACTCAATGACAGGGTGATTTTGTAGTCTAAGATTTGATTGATTGTTGGTTGATTAATGTCCAGTGGCAAATAGTTCATGCATATTTAGGTTGATTGTAGTCTTAGGAATGGAAACCTACATGACATATTATGATACATGTATATCAATTCTTTCCAAAGGTATTCCTCATCCCAGCCTGAATATGACTGTTTTTTTGTTGTTGTGTAAATACAAGCATTAAACAAGTGGAAACATTTAGGATTAACAAGGCATAATCCCTCTATTCCTAGATGTAATCCTTGAAATGAGAAAAGGTAAGAAGTGAAATTAAATTTTTGAACAGGGGTTTGGGTCATTAATGATGTAAGCACATTCGATATATGATACATTTAATTGGCATACAACAGAATGCAATTTTCAAAGTTAAGAATTGCCAAACCATTGTGGAATTTACAAAACTTTGACAGAAGCTTCTTAATAATTAAAAGATCTGCTGGGCTAAATTTTGATTTTTCTCACTTATTTGTCCATTCTTTTTATGCCCCACCTACGATAGTAGAGGGGCATTATGTTTTCTGGTCTGTGGCTCTGTTCGTCTGTTCGTCCGTTCGTTCGTTCATTCGTTCGTCCTGCTTCAGGTTAAAGTTTTTGGTCAAGGTAGTTTTTGATGAAGCTGAAGTCCAATCAACTTATAACTTGGTACACTTGTTGCTTATGATATGATCTTTCTAATTTTAAAGCCAAATTATACTTTTGACCCCAATTTCACGGTCCATTGGACATAGAAAATGAAAGAGGGAGTTTCAGGTTAAAGTTTTTGGTCAAGGTAGTTTTTGATGAAGCTGAAGTCCAATCAACTTATAACTTGGTACACTTGTTGCTTATGATATGATCTTTCTAATTTTAAACCCAAATTAGACTTTTGACCCCAATTTCACGGTCCATTGGACATAGAAAATGAAAGAGGGACTTTCAGGTTAAAGTTTTTGGTCAAGGTAGTTTTTGATGAAGCTGAAGTCCAATCAACTTATAACTTGGTACACTTGTTGCTTATGATATGATCTTTCTAATTTTAAAGCCAAATTAGACTTTTGACCCCAATTTCACGGTCCATTGAACATAGAAAATTAAAGTGGGAGTTTCAGGTTAAAGTTTTTGGTCAAGGTAGTTTTTGATGAAGCTGAAGTCCAATCAACTTATAACTTGGTACACTTGTTGCTTATGATATGATCTTTCTAATTTTAGACCCAAATTAGACTTTTGACCCCAATTTCACGGTCCACTTAACATAGAAAATGAAAATGGAAGTTTCAGGTTAAAGTTTTTGGTCAAGGTAGTTTTTGATGAAATTGAAGTCAAATCAACTTGAAACTTAGTACACATGTTCCCTATAGTATAATCCTTCTAATTTTAATGCCAAATTAGATTTTTACCCTATTTCACAGTCCATGGACAATGATTGAGTGGGGCATCCGTGTACTTTGGACACATTCTTGTTTTTTATAAATTCACTCAATTTTTGGACAGTCAATATTACACTTTTACACAGATTGCAGTAGGGGCAAGCACGACACAGGAATGCAAGGTACCCTTTATTATTTACATAAATTAAAACAAATTGTTATTGATAAAAAGCATAATACGAGGTATTTCAAAATAATATTTTGAAAATGGTTTTAGCAACAAATAACATGCCATTGATTAAAAAGTTTAAAAAACAAAAATCCTTCTGTTACATTTTATAAATTAAATTCCATTCAATCCAAGATTGTGAAGGGACAATCACACCCTATATTTATACAGTATGTCAGCTACATTAAACAGTGCAAGATTCGATTATATAATTGTAATTAATCATCATCTTCTTTGTTTGGATCTTTGCTTTGTTTTGCCAGTTCTGATTGTTGTGACTGTAAAAACTTCATCACTTCTGGTGACCTCATTAAAGCCTGTAAGACAAAACAAACCAATCATTTACATATCTGTGTGTATATATCCAAATAGATATATATCTTTATTCTGACAAACCTTCGTCAATACAATGGTATACAAAAGTTACATGTAATAAATAGCAGTTATAAATTAGAGAAAAACATAATATGTACACTATTTACAAATACAAGTAAAGTTTAGCCAGGAGAACACACGCATGAATTAATATGCCTTATAAATGTACATAGCTTTTTTAAATATGATTGTTTTGTGGTATTCATTACTTCCTTAAAGGAGTAGGTCTGGTAAGGACCGATTTTGGCCTCAAATTTCAAGTTCATCTGACGAAAGATTTTGACCACTTTTTAAACACTTTTAAAAGTGTCTATTTTATTTGAAATAATTAGTTTATGTGAAAGATTTAACAGATTTAATCATTAAAAACGATCCGATTCAAGCTCAAATATGAAAAATCTACCTAATATGCCGAAAAATGTAACTTTTTAGATGGTTTTTGGTAAAAATGAAATGGCCGCATCCGTGTTCATCCTCAACCTTTACATATGTTATGTATTATCATAAAATACACCTTACATTTCAATATAAAGGATGAACACGAATGTGGCCACTTTTGTTTTACACGAAAACCGTCTAAAATTTAACTAAAATGCTAGAATTATGAGGATTTCAGTAATTTAGCATGACTTAATGGTGCTGGTACCGGATATATGTGCATTGTATTGTCAAAAACAGCCCATATTTATGTAGCAGAAGCATTCTACTGTCCAATAAATAACTAAAGGTTTACATTTTAACAATTTTGTAAAACTGCTATATTTTGGGGCCAAAAAGGGATCTTACTGAACCTACTCCTTTAATTATGTTTGGATAATCAATATACTTTTTAGCAATATACTTTTGTCTTTCTGTAGCCATAAATTTACGTAGAGGAATTCATCTCCAAGATCTTTAAAGTCACAAAAAATACAACAATGTCATAGTAGTAGCAGATTAAAGAATAAATAATTAGCAAACAGTTTGTAATAATGCACCTTCAAAAAGATGTGATCTTTTTACATGAGTTCATCAGGCATTGTTGCCTTTTTTTCATGATGTTACAATAGGAATTTCATAGGAAAGCAAGACAAGTTGACGTCATAAACAAATTTTGACTAATGAAGAGCTGAGATCAAAAGAACCATACGTTGATTAAATGAAAATAATCAACTGGTCAGGAAAGGATAAATCAAGTTAAAATTATACAAAATTAAGTAAACTTAAGTTATCATAAGATGTGTCAAGCTTGCTGTTCTTTTTTAACAATATGGCTTGAGTTATGAGCCAGTTATCAGGATATTCTTCAAAATGGACAATTTCAAATGATTAATGTCACACATGAATGAAAAATCTGATATAAGTCAAATATTATAAAGGAAGCAAATTTCCATAGACTATACATTGCCACTTGTTCATACTTTTACAAAACTCAAATAAATATATAGATGGTGATACCCATTGTTCAGAACTGAGGTGGAGTTATCTCCCCATAGACCTTTAAATAAATTACCAGTTTCTTTTCTGCTAATACTTCATCTAACACACTGGGATTGAGAAGCTCTGTTGTTCCTCCTTGTATATCACTGTCTTGTTTACTAACTGTAGATTCTGATTTCACCTATAAACATATGCTCCAAAACATTATTAAAATGGTGTAAACCAAAAACTGGTTATAACTGAAAATAAAATATGCCAGGTGAGCATACCAGATTCCTGGAGAATCTCTAGTTAATGTTAACTGGTATATCAGTGATGGTTTATTTCAGGGTCTTTCTCCATGTATAATAATGGCTCATTCTTTAAGTTTAAATAATTTGAAATAATACAGTCTGAAAAGCAATAATGTAAAATTATGTTCTCTGGTGTACAGTACTAATGATGATTCAAATATGTTTTCAATTAGTTTTGTTGTTCTATAACACAAATGAAATTGGCGTTATTTATACTATCAATATGTTGTCTATGATTGGAATAAATGGTGGTGGACTATAAGTCTCTATAAAGGGTACTGTCCTACCTGTTGTCTGTGCTTGATACTGGCATGATTTAAAGGAATCATTTTGCCTTTAAATATCCAGTTTTTTATATAATGTTATTGTACATAAAAACTGAGATTACAAGGTACATGTAAAGTCTTTTGTAACTGTTTGCAAGTTTTGTTAAGGCACTTTCAGATTTTATTTATACACATTTTAAAGTATCAAGGTTAACGGATAAAAGTTATTCCATAATATGGGTATATTGCTGTTTGGCAGAGTTAAGGCTCTGTGATGAAGACTGTACTTTGACCTATAATGGTTCTTTTAAAAATTGTGACTTGCATGGAGAGTTGTCTCATTGGCACTCATACCACATCTTCTTATATCTATATAATAAAACTTCTTAATTATAGTCAATCAGAAAGTGACTGCCATCAGATTTGAAAACTCCTTATATGGTATACATATGTTACTCAAATGTAAAAAAGACAGGGATATTACAAGATCATTGCAGTTCACCACCCACTCTATGAGTATGGGTACCATCTTTCTCTAATGAAGACAGATAGCATGTTTATTCAAGCATGTATAGTGTTGCAAGCATGTAGGGTAAACATTAAAAGTTAAGTTCTCCAGGTGAACATATATTTAAAATCATTACCATGATGACTACAGTATATTGAATTAATCAGACTCACATACATCTTAATTCTGATAAAAAAAAAAGCTGAATATTACCTTCTGTTTCATATGATCTTTCCCTGAGGAACAATTCTGTTGTGTGTTTTCTGTACTCTTTGGTTCCATTTCAAAGTTACAATACTCACTGCAAATATACCTGTTAAAGACAAAATACTACATACAGTATGACATTAACAACTTCTACCCTTGAACAAGGCTACAACATTACTGGTATTTTCAAGAAAGCCTATGTCTGATTGACTTTTTTTGCATTTTTCCATATAAATGTACAAATTATTTAAAATTTCCATTTGAAATGTTTTTATAACATCATAATATTAAATTCATAATCATTAGAGCCTGATATATTTACTTGTAGCATTAAGCACACCTCTTGGTGCAATATTTTCTCGCTGCATTGAAGACCCATTGGTGGCTTTCAGTTGTTATCTGCTTTTTGTCTTTGGTCGGTACTTTACATGTAGTCTTTATAGACACTTTTTCTAAATTTCAAATAATGCATTGCACATTTTTAGTCAATGTTAATATTTCTTTACAATATGTGCCAAGTAATGTAAAAGTGTATTTTTTAAATAATGTGTAAACAGTTATCCTGGCTATTTTGTAAAATTTTATTTACTTTTTAAGATCAGAGAATTTCAATGTTGAAATCCAATAGCAAACCAGTTTATTTGAATAAGGAGATCTATTCTTTATTTGAGGAACGAACAGATGAACGAACAGATGAATGAACAGATGAATGAACAGATGCACAGACATAATGCTCTAAAGTGGGACATTAAAAATATTAATTAAAAACACAACCACAAGATTTTGTGTCCTTTTCAACATGTTCTACCCTACTTTCGAAAGAGGAAAGGAATAGTGTTATAGCAATTACCTAAACAAGCTCTTTCTTCATTGGATAAAATGAACAATGAAAGAGGAAAGGAATAGTGTAATAGCAATTACCTAAACAAGCTCTTTCTTCATCGGATAAAATGAACAATGAAAGAGGAAAGGAATAGTCAGGGGCGTAGCCAGACTTAAATTGAAGTGTAGGCACCAATCGGCAGGGGGTCTTGGGGCCGCTGAAGGCCAAGAGTGGGTCCAGGGCTTTGCCCTGGTAGGGGATTCAGGAGGGCGAAGCTTTGCCCCTGCTTCGCCCCCGACGGAAAACGGTTTTGAGCATTTCTGGATGCAAAATTTTTGATTTCGTTGCACAGAAAACATTCAATTCACTGGTTATTTTTCTCATGAAATATACACGAAAAAAGTAAAGTTTAATTATTTATTTAATAATTACAACTGACTGATGAATGACTGTCCAGAAATTGTTTTCAAAATTTATATTATATGCACATGAGGACTTTTGTCTATCGGTTGTCTTTTTGGTAGATTATCGATATCATGCAATGTTTCCGAAAGAGTTCCAATTCGTGAATTAAAGTCTCCTATCAAATATATTCCATCATTCTCGTTATTCATGTATATTTGCGATAATAGATGTGCATAAAAACTTGGCACATGTTAAAAAGTTCAAACATAAAAGAAACCATCAAAGTCAAACTAATAAAGTACTACATTTTCAGGGAAAACCATGACAAAATCACAACGTTTAAACGAAATTAAGGTGTCTGTTTTTTTTACTGAAAGTTTGCCAATAATGTCTTTGATATTTACACTTCTTATATTATATATAAATATATTCAAGATTCTTCCAATTCGAAATAGGCGTTTTTGAGAACGACTTCTCTTTACTGTCTTTTGATGAGAAAAGCACACAATAAGCACAGTAAAGTGCGTCAGTTGATACCGAATAGCGCATCCATGGATGATTTTGAAGCCAGGAACTTTGAAGTTTTCTCTGCTTTTGTCCAAACACCCTGAAAATACGAGTTGTTTTAAAGATGATCATGTGGTTTGGTAGTTGCCAATGACACAAATATATTCACCAGAGACGAAAGCTCGAGGATGATAGCATCTACCGTTATTATAGGTAACTGTAAGGTCTTTAGCAATACGAAAACACAGAATATTAAGATATAAATGGTTCTTGCATGACAAAATGTTAGTTTCTGAGCAAAAGTTGTAAATCGAAACAATCAAAGTAAATGTTAAAGAACAATACAAAAATCTACACATATACAACATACAACTTTACAGAAGTTGGAGTGGAAAATCATATTAAAAAAAAATGTTCTGAAAACTGATAGACAATATAGGTACGTAATTTAAGCTAGATGCGTGCATACTTAAATTCAACACAAACTGAATTTACCAAATATATATTTTCTGAGTTATGCACCTACAATGTACCTGCTTGGGAATTTAAATTCCACTTTGTAGACAACAGTTTTTGTTTTATTAGGTTATCCATATCAGATAATTTAGCAATGTCAGGGTATGGAGGTTCATATTTGCTGATTAGACTATTAAAGAGTGAAATTTGAACTGGAGCTACATGTAGAAGGCGTCAAATCGGACGTAGCTGTCACTGCTTCACCTAAGTCAGTCTAGCTCCCCGCCATTACAACTGTTTCTACATTTTCGTCACTTTCCGAGATTTGCTTTGATACCTTTGGTGTTTCATTTTGATTTTCTGGAGATTCACTTTCTCTTATTTTCTTAAACATTTTGTCTATAGTTCTATTTTTTAATTTGGGTTTTTCTTTGGGTTCTGACATTTTTCACAACTGAATAATCAATTCAATTACCGGTAAATGTCTGACTCGATCTGTATAGTTAAAAACTAAATACGGTTAACTAAGTTACTGTCTGCACATAAATTATTCTTTCAAACTTTTTCAATCAACAACAATAATCAGGACATACTAGATATACAGTGTCGTTTGACACGATGATTAAAGAGGTGTGATGACTTCGCGTGCATCTCGAAAGGGATGGGGAATGAATCTAAAAGTTAGATTATTAAGGCCGTAAAAAGTAATTTTTTGAAAAAATAATGTGTAGGCACGTGCCTATAGTGCCTAACGGCAGCTACGCCCATGATAGTGTTATAGCAATTACCTAAACAAGCTCTTTCTTCATCGGATAAAATGAACAATATTAACTTTTTATAAAGACTGATCAACAGGAATTGAACATATACCTGTATATCAAATAAACTGCAAATGGATGTTGACAACATTGTACAATAAATAACATTATAAATCAAGTTGACCTTATTACAATTTAACCCAAATACTTAAAAAACTGACAACTCTATTCAAACTGTACACATGTAAAATATGTTAAGTGCAGAAAATTTACTGTGAATTTTCAGTTTAATATAATTGACCTATATTTCAAACATTTACTACAAAAAAAATTACAAATCATAATTTGATCATAAATTTTTCTTTATAATTTATTACATCACTGATTAAACAAAATTCAATTTATGCAGCGTAACTAAATCAATTAAGCTACAATTTCATATTTACACAGACATTGTAAAGTGGTCTATAAGTCTGCAAAAATTATAATTAAGTCTATAGAAGTAACGTTTAATGTGTAATAAATATCACTTCATTTCTCTATAAGTGAGATGTTACAGTTAAATTCCGATTTATCAGACAGAAGACTCCACCATAGGACAAAGGTTATTTTGTGCAAACTTTTTCCTTATTTTCTTCTTTGATAAATGAAAAGCTGTTATTGTTTATGGTTCATGTAAAAAGGCATAAATGCACTGCAGTTCAAAGATAATATTCATAATTTCCATTAAATGTAAAACTTTTTTCCAAGCTTATACCCGTTTTGATCCTCAAAAAGAAACTGCACAATCACAGTATTTTGTTGATTTTTTTATTGGTCATATATACTAAACTTCAAAGAGAATAAAAAAAGATTGTAAAATTTAGGTAAATCTCCTTCATTCTGTAATCATTACTAATGGAAATAAATTATAGAATATGAGTACTGTTAAATGTACAAATATTAGCTAGTTTCTAAGGGAAGGGGATTTTACAATTTGAATGCACTGTTCTATATGATGGTAAATTCTAATTAAACCAATTAAATTCAAAACGATTTTCAGGCCAAAGATTTATCTTAAATTCTTTTTTACTCAAATCACTATTCAATAATATTAATAAAACTATTATTTCACAAATCAATAGGCTTTACATAATTGTTTCACCCTTCTAATTTAAGTCCATTTCAAAAATACATAGAGTGGGGGGCCCATATTCGCCTTTTCATAATTTTGAGATGTAAACACTTCAAAGGATGGCTGAAATGGAAGAAATATGCCGATAAATTATAATTTTATAACAAATATGATTATTTTTTAAACTTAAAAAAATTTACGGCACTTACTGCAAAAGATTGAAAAACAGACAACGATTTTCTGTCAATTTCCTGAATGAAAAACAGGATTTTCTAAGATTTTTTTCTTATTACTTTTTTTGACTGATTGGCCTAAATTTCTGTTTTTTACAACTTTAAAATGTCTGCTGTTCATCTCTAATGAAATTTATTTGATAAATATTATATAAAGCTGCAGTTGGGGCAATATGCGCAATTGTTTCTACATAGGCGGTAATGGTAATGTTTTCTTCTGTTGCTCAGCCCACATCATAAACTTGTATATGTATGATGGCTTGTTTCGAAGCTGAGACATTTTTACATATGTGGTTTAATTTTCGGGGTACGAAGTGTGATTCATTTTTCCGTAAATTAGCAAACCCCGAGTATCCTTTTGCGATGTGGCTCCTCATGGTAAAAAATCCCATTTTTGACACAATAAGTTCTTTAAAAATTTAATACTTTGAACACATTTAATGGCTCCATAGTTTTTACCCATTTATTCTGAGTTCCCTTACTTTTTAAATTAACACAAATGGTTCAGCTCAGTCATTTGTTTATCATAGAAATGTGTCAAATATCACTACACAGAGATTTTTTGTTTACACGTGACTTTTGAGTTCCTCATTTCAAGGCGCATTAGGGATATTGTCCCAGTTATTTGGTTTTAAATAGATGTGTAAAAACGGTGAATATGTGTCCCCCATTGACAAAACTTCAGGAAATTTCAAACACCCTTTAATCTAACTTTACAGATGATTATTTTCAAACAAACATGTTTTCAAGATTGGGAATGTTTTGCATTTGAAGTTATCCTCATATAGAAATATCAGTATACTTCAAAAACATATAGACCTGAACATAATCTGTAGAAAACATGGAAAGATATGGCGAAAATGAGCACCCTCTAAAGAAAACAAAACAAAAAACAAGAGGATAAACAAGAGGCTCTCAAGAACCTGAATCCAATCACCTGTAATTTTTTGCTTAAATCTTTCATCCATGATTATTTTTGCTTTTCAATATATATTAATGAGTGGCTAAAAAAATCCATTTAAATATTCTATGTACCTGTCATATTTTATTCAAAAGCAAAAAATGCATTTTATCCCTATGTTCCATTTTAGCCAAAGTGGTCTGAGTACACAGTTATTTCGTAGTGCATTTCTTTTAGACAATAAATGAAAATTTAAAAAATCCCACCTGCACTTCTCAATAATATTTTTACAGTGTGTTGTATTACTTTTGGGACAAATTATATCAAAATTATAGAAAACTTCATCAGCTCTAACTCAAAATATGGACAATTTTATGTTAAGGGGGTCTTGAAATATTTTGACAGCTTCCGAAGTGCTAATTTTTTACCTTTTTCAGCTGGACCCAATCACTTCTTTACATTAATATTTATGACCCAAATGTTTTTACAGTGTCATTTCAACTCCCTTCTTGCTATATGAGGCATAAAACATGGAGAAATAAATTTGGAAGGGGTATAAAAAAAATTGGCAAGTAACACACTGTCCACACTAAGGACTATATTCATGGACAACGAAAATCAAAGGACGATAACTGTGTACTCTGACCAAGTGGCTATGTTGCTTGACATACAAGGAAATGAAATACAAAATTTATAGTATTTACTCTGAAACTCGTTCAGCCCAAGTTTGGCTGAAATAGATTCAACAGTTTCAAAGGAGAAGATTTTTTAAAGAAAGCAAACTAGATGAACAAATTGTGAATTTTTTTCTTTAAAGGGCAATAACTCCTTAAGGAGTTGATTGACAATTTTGGTAGTATACACTTATTTGTAGATCTTACTTTACTGAACATTTTTTATGTTTTCAGTTTATCTTATCATTTGTTATATTCAAAATAATAACCCAAAACTGCAAAATTTCCTTAAAATTACCAATTGACACAGAGGCAGCAACCCAACAATGGGTTGTTAGATTCATCTGAAAATTTCATAGCTGATAGAACTTGACCTAATGAACAATTTGACCCCACGTCAGCTTTCTGCTAAATGCTTCAGTTTTTAAGTTAAGAGCCAAAAACATTATTATACCAATATGTTCTATTTTTTGCCATGTTTTTTTGACAAAACAGAAAATAAAATACGAACTTTATTCTAGATACCCTAAGGATCATTCAACATAAGTTTGGTTTGAAATGGTTCAGTAGTTTCAGAGGAGAAGATGTTTGAAATAGTTTACACAGGAATGACAAAGACAAGTGATGGCAAAAGATGACCACACTTCATTTGGACAGGAATACAAAAAGAAGATATAAATTTGTCACTTCATATTACTTGCAGTCAAATCAGGAGTCGGTTTCCCCAAAAAACTTAGGGCTACGATTAATTGTAAGTATACTGCATTGTTCATGACTTAAGACCAATCTTAGTCGTAAGTTTTTTTGTGAAACCGACTCCAGGGAGAAAGTAAAACACAATAGATATTTGATAATTTAGTATGTATTAAGAAGTGACAATGAAAAGACCACCCACAATAGACAGAAACACAAACAACAAATTTTAATTAGAAAATTTGTCTTCATCATCAGCATGTCAAATCTTTTTGCTGGAAAAGCAAGTTTGACAAATGTGTGTAAATTTAGAATGTACCCTTCTTTTGTTTGTGTAATGCAAAAAATTAGCAAAAACCTTCAAATCCACCATATAGTACATGTAAATAGCTTACGCTTAAATACTGAAAGACTTGTAGTATAAATCTGCCAAGGTTATATCACAAAACCAATGTTCTTAAAATTGTTAAGATGAATGATTTCACACAATTTAGGCTTTTTGTAGTTCAACTTTTGTGGTAAGAGGTATAACTTCTTCTTCTTCAAGAAACTCATCCTGAAAGAAATGAAATACATTGATTAAAAATAATTTTCTTTTAAACTTAACTACAAATTGACTTTAATGAAAAACCCTTTATACTGTATAAATACACTTCAAGTTAACTCTTCAGTTAGACATCTTAGATGCATCATTTCTTATAAATTTATTCAAAATATGAATTACTCCTAAAGATTGATCACCTTACATATAGACAAGAACTTTTCAAACATAAGCAACAGAAAGAGTTTTTAGGTTTTTTTTACTAAATCTCATCTCTTCCCCTAAATGTCTATCAGTAGACAAACAAAAGGTAAATGTAGCAGTATTCTCTCCCAAAGTCTTTTAGCATTATGGTAATGTGATGCTATATTTTTTTAATGTGATGCTATATTTTTTCAATTGATGCTATCTGAATTGGATTTCTTATAGATTATAGTCCCAAGTTCATAGGAGCCTGTAATTTAGTGGTTGTCGTTTGTTGATGTGTTACATATTTGTTTCTTGTTCATTTTTTTGTACATAAATTAGGCTGTTGGTGTTCTCGTTTGAATTGTTTTATATTGGTCATTTCAGGGCCTTTTATAGCTGACTATGTGGTGTGTGCTTTGCTCATTGTTCACTGTTGAAGGCTGTACCGTGACCTATAGTTGTTAATTTCTGTGTCATTTGGTCTATTGTGGAGAGTTGTCTCATTGGCAATCATACCACATCTTCTTTTTTATATACATGTATGTTAAGGATGTGATGCTTTAGTTTTCAGTAACAAGATATTTCAAATTTCCATGTTTATCAGAATTTTTCTGACAATTATACTTACTATATCATATATAACTTTTACCATTAGTGAACAGCTAGGACACTTTGCTACATCTTCACCACTTTGTAATTCTTCCTACATGAATTAAACAAATATAATGTAACCCTTGTCTTTAGATTTCAGACAGCACAAGCATTTTTTGTGTTATATTTTATAACTGTTCAAGACATGTGTAGATTTAAACATATGGTAGTGTTGTTCACTTGTAGACACAAACATAAGTATTTGAAGTGTTGCAGACAAACATTAAATTGGCTAAGTTACACAGAATAAATGTGGTCTAATGAACTTTAAAAAAATATGTTTGCCTTTGAGCAATTCACTATGCTGTTGAATATTAATCCTCTCAAAAAAATGTTTGAAGAAATTTTCTTTTTATTTCTGAAAATCTGAAATGAGAAAAATTTAACCCCCTCCCCCCACAATTTTTTTTTCACATCCCCCTTTCCTTTATTCCAAAACTGATCTCAATTCAAATTTCTAATGGAGTTTGAAACAATAACTACACTCATTTAAAAACATCATAAAATATTAAAATATAAAAAAGTGCTTGTAATCACTGAATGGTAAAGATTGTTTTAATTTATTAGTTGGTAGTAAAAGTGAATATTGCATGTTGTATATTGTATATAGCATTGATTTAAGTTGATTCAACTACTATTCTGGACAAAGAAAGATAACTCCAATTTTCAAAGAATATTTCATAAAGCATTGATTTAAGGTGATTCAACAACCATTCTGGACAAAGAAAGATAACTCCAATTCATTGTCTTGAAACTACAATAATCAAGGCTAAAAAATAAACAAAAAAGCTTCATCAGCAACATTTTATATTGGCAAATTTCCAATATACATAATTTAAAAGCAGTTTAGGTGAAATAAACGAAAAAAAGCTTCATCAGCAACATTTTATATTGGCAAATTTCCAATGAAGTTCATTAAACTAAAGTTATTGGCAAATTTTCACTGGAATTATTAATAATAAAGTTTTTGGCAAATTTCCAATATGCATAATTTAAAGCAGCTTTGGTGAGATATTCAAATGAATTACAATTTCCAACCTTACACTGCTTTTAAATTATGTTTTGTACTTAAGCAATTGTCCATTAACCTGGAAACCCTTTTCCCCCCTTTTTTGCACCTTATTCCTTAACGGTTTGAGCCATAACTCCCAAAGACACTTCTTACCATTCCTTTGTGGTATTCCAATATCCAAAATCTAAATATCAGTGATCTGGAAGGTTTTTTTCACTATGGGGACAGGGCCCCTCAAAAATAAATTCAATGGGCCATTTTAAAAAATAATGGGCCATGTTGTCAAATGAGTGGGCCATTTAAATTGACTTCTGTTTAAAAAGAAGTATCAGTATATTTTGGCAAAGAGGTGTTGATACTTACCTTTATGATTTTAAATAAAATCATGGATATTGTTCCTGTGATTTTGTAATTTCAATTTCAATGAATATATTATAACTTCTTCCAACCCCAACAATATTTAAGTCAACCTTAATTTACAATGTTTAAACCGGTACTGTTGCCTTGTTCATGTTCATGGTTTTTTTTTGTACATTAAATTTGGGTCTTCCTCGATACCATACTTATTCCAGACGTTCTGTATCAGAGGACATTTCAGGCATTTCCTCTGTATTTCTTGTATTATTATTACTTCATAACGGTGACAAGAATAACAGTATAGAGTACCATTAATCCATAGAACAAAACAACAAATCGCTGAAGTCATGTTTACAAAATGTCAAAACGAGCCAAAGACCCAAAAAGACAAGGACAGATAAGCGTCTTTTATGGAGACAAAAACTATATTCCTAAAGTTTTTGGGGTTCTTCAATCGAAATAATAACAAGCTAAACTAAATGAGATTATTATTAGAGTTAAATCTCCTCTGTACTAGCCAAATTTCACAAATTTAAAGTTGTTTATAAAAAAAATATATCATGAATGATGGTTAATTACGTTTTTCAGGTTATCAGTTAGACCGCATGGTTCTATAATGATAGGGAAACATCGGAGACGTCCCTAAAATATATAGGTGCTCCTATTATTGGAGGAACATTACACAGTTGTGTACACACACATGGCGGCACAGAACACGATCGGAAATTCATTTGACGATATCTAAACGTTTCGAACGAAGTGAAAAATATCGTGCGCCATGTGGGCGCTTACATTTAGATTCAGCATATCAAAGGATCCCAAGAATTCAATTTTTGATGAATTCAAATAAAGTTCAATTTTGGACCCTTTAGACCTCACTGTGGACCAATTTTATAACCGGGCCCAAATATCATAAATCTGAATACATGGTTAAATTCAGCATATCGACGAATCCCATATATTCAATTTTTGTTGAAATCAAACAAAGTTTAATTTTGGACCCCGATTTGGACCAACTTGAAAACTGGGCCCATAATAAAAAAAACTAAGTACATGTTAAGATTCAGCATATCAAAGAACCCCAAGAATTCAATTTTTGTTAAAATCAAACTGACCTTAATGTAGACCAATTTGAAAAAGGGACCAAAAATTAAGAATCTAAAATCACGGTTAGAATAGGCATTTCAAAGAACCCCAATAATTCATTTTTTGATGAAATCGAAGACAAACCAAGTTTTATTTTGGACCCTAGTTCCTAAACTGTTTGGACCAAAACTCCCAAAATCAACCCCAACCTTCCTTTTGTGTTCATAAACCTTATGCTAAAATTTCATATATTTCTGTTTACTTAAACTAAAGTTATTGTGCGAAAACCAAGAAAAATGCTTATTTGGGCCCTTTTTGGCCCCTAATTCCTAAACTGTTGGGACCATAACTCCCAAAATCAATCCGAACCTTCCTTTTATGGTCATAAACGTTCTGTTTAAATTTCATAGATTTCTATTCACTTTTACTTTAGTTATAGTGCCAAAACCAAATGTCTTCGGACGACGATGACGCCAACATCATACCAAAAAATTTTCCATTTTTGTAGTCCTATAAAAACAACATTTATGTTTATGCAGCTAGACTAGACCCTCATTTTTGTAATATTTTGTATAGATTCTTGGCATGTATCTGAACTTTATTCTCGTGGTCATGTGATAATCTTTGAAAATAAAAGTAAAATTGTCTGAAATGATGGTTCACTGTGAAAATGTCTGAATATAAGAAAATAAAGGGTGGCAGGTAGGTGAAACCTTGTACCTGGAGCGATGAAGCAGCGTATCTATTTTGGACGGGCAAATATCCACTTTTTGATATGGGACAAGGTCTGATGTCCAAATGCCCAAGCTTGTCTGGCAAAACAGCCGTTGGACATCAGAGTGATCTCGGACAAGGTAATGCCTGCCTCAAATTAGTGAAAACACTTCGATGATACATGTATCTATGTTCTTTTTCTTGTTGATGTAAAACAAAAATCTCGCTTTCTTCTGTTCTTTACCAGCTATTTACCTTTGTTATTTGAAATTTGTCACCACAAGGGCAAGGAAAGTAATATGTTTCTGTGTCTTCGTCGTATTCAAAATCTTCAATTTCAACTTCGTCGTGATATATTGACATTTTGAAGAATATTTACAAAATGTTGCACATGCATTTCTTCAGCCGGAAATGAGTGTACAATTAAAACATTGGGACCAAATCCGTTCAGTTATGTGTGCGTTCCGGAAATTAAGTACAATCAGGGATTTGTGTAAAAGTCCCTGCTAAACCTTATGATATGATCTTATATTTGATATAATATTGAAACTTCATTTTAAGAATATAAAAAGGTATTTCTTCTACTTAAGGTAGATAATAAGTAAATATTTTTTGAGACAGAATTTTCTTATACTTAGCCAAAATGAAGATTTAACTATGCTCTTTTCAAATATATATAATAAAAAGTATGGGTCACCGTGCTATTTTTCAAGCTATGAGTCGTTGAAAATTGCCTAAATTTGGTTAGAGTGTTCATGGAAAAAAACATTTGTGTGCGTAAAAAAAAATCTATGAGATAGAATTTTGAAATAAATTGTGAAAAGATAGGTTTTGTAATATATTTTAAGAAAATAAAAAGAAAAAATGGTGTCACCGAACTTGTTTTCTTGCTACAAGTAAAAAGAAAAAAATTCCCTATCAATCCAGTATAATTTTTTTACTAAAAGAGTTATCTTCCCTTAAATGGCTTATTTGAAAAAAATGATTCTAAAAGCAAAATGAAATATATTTGTTTAAATGTTTTGGATTATACAATAAATTACCAAGTTTTCCTTATATTATTAAACAGTCTAACCTTTAAATTGCAAATCTGTCTCCAAATTTGCAGATTAATTAGTCAAATAACTAGACCGATTTTTACTGTGATTGTACAATCCAAGATGGCGGTATACCATGTATCTACCTTAAAATATCAAAGCAGGTTTTGGCAACCATAACAATTATTTTTTAAAATAAATAAACAAATTTATCATCATCAGACAAATCATTAAAATCTACATTATATTTCATAGCTTCGCTATATCATCTTTCTAGACAAAATCATTTGGTTTAAACAATGCAAATACTGTGTACATGTACTAGGGTCAGACATAGTTTATTATTTACTTATAATTTTGTCTTAAACTTTACATTGTTACAAGTATTTATCCATTCAAAGACTAGTAGCTCATATCAAAATATAGAATTCAGGATCATATAAATAATTATGAACAGTCATTGTATGTAAACACTTTAATAATAATATATAGCTTGATATTAAAAAGCAAGGTTACAAAGTTCTGTCATAAAATAATATAAATATTCTACAAATAATTCATATTTCAAAACGTTATCAAAATATATCCAGCAGTTAAATGTCCATTTAAGGAAAATTCTATTTAATTAAAATTATTGGTCTTATGAATATATGTATTAAAAAAAATCTTCAAAATTTCGAGTTATTATAACTTTAAAAAGATATTTAAATTTTCGCACTCATGCTAATAAAACCCCGAGACTAAACATATTATCATGATGCAAATAAGATTCATACCTTTCAAAATAATAACCCTACTGTGAGAAAAAGAAAAGATTTCTACAGTTAAGTGAATAGAGATAAAAACCAGTTATTCAAATAGTGTCCCGTCTTTAACCCCTACAGCTTCAAAATAACGGGTAATTTCCTCCGGGGACATTGACCGGCATTTTCCCGGTGATAATCGATTCCGTAATACACAGGGTATAGTATTATACATTTTGTAAGGCGATTTATATTTATGCAACCAAGTGCTAGTTATGTGGATTAAAATCGTTTAAACTGGTAGTGAATCATTTACTAAAATTCACCAACTGTAACACTTATTCAAACTTTTGAAGAAGATAAGTCAAATTATAATATACTAGTTTGACCTCTCTACATCAAGGAAGAAGTTTTAATGTCCAAAACATAAATGAGGTTTTTTTTTTCTCAAAACAATGCCTATAGCTGATTATAAGACTGAAGAAATAGAGGTAAGTACATTATTATGTGCAGCATCAATGCCCATTCTCCCTATCTTAATTAAATTGTTTCCGAATCCCTGTATTTATATTGTATAATTATATTTCATGCACTTTTTGAATAAAATATTGTTTAAACTAAACTAAATTATTTTAAAATGTATGAAGTTGCAAATTATTAGTTCAAGGCGTAAGTTATTAAGAAAACAGGCGAAATAACTAGTTCCAATATTTAGGACCATTAATACGCCAAAAAGAGTAAAAATCTGCATGCAATCTTTCAAAATAATGTTATAAATTGTAGTGATAAATTATATATAAACAGTATAATCGGAAGGTATATGTTTTTATACTTTAGTGGATTTTTTTTTTTATATCTGTTTGACCCCACAAAACAACAGAAGATACTAACCAAATATAGACACTTTCATCTGAAAAAATACCCGTATACGTTGATATAACAATAAGGTATATATAGGTAAAAAAAAATCAGAGAAAAATGCTTGTTGCAACTATACCGAGATTACTCTGACGTCCAACGGCTGTTTTGCCAGACAAGCTGGGGCCATGGGACTGTCTGAATATAAGAAAATAAAGGGTGCCAGGTATGTGAAACTTACAGAAATGAAAAGATAAATGAAAAATTAACAAATTGATACACGATTTATATAATTCCAAGACCGTTAGTTGGCACAAGAAGCGACGAAGCAGCGCATCTATTTTGGACGGGCAAATATCCACTTTTTAATATGGGACGAGCTCTGACGTCCCACGGCCCCAGCTCTTCTAAACCACAATGAATTCAAGCGCTATAACTTTATAGTTGCACTGAAATGTAAGCAAGTCTAGTACCTCAAATGAAATCCGTTGTAATGGATAATCACAAGTTTAAAGTTTAATTAGCGATTTCGTTAAAAAAAATAGTTCTCCTAAACAAGAATTTAGACCAACCTTCTTACTTCATTAGCCGCCCAAATATAACTACTTGTTATAAAAGTGGGAGAATATATATAAAGGTAACAATACAAACCATTGGTAGAGGAAAACACAGACAAAACACTCTATCCTACTAAAAAAACGTTGATTTTTTTTCTTTAAAACTATACAGAAGAATAAGCATGTCAAGCAATACGAAACCCTCCAAAAACCGGGGTATTTCTAAGGTAACAGGCACCCGTCATATTGCTCCCGGCAAACAATGTCTAATTATCCGATATCTTTTTGTGACATCATCTAAAGTGACTATTCTATATATAATATCAACGTTTAAAGCTTGTTACAGGGAATGACAATTGTTTACCGTGTGCTATACTATAGATGACTAATGAGCTTCAGGAATCATATTTCAGGATGACAAGCTCTCAATAGTAATACATTATGATACTCAATGTCTACAGGTACATTGAAGTTTGATATTTTTCTTCATATTAACAACGCCGAATGATTGCTTTGTTTAAGGGCCGTAAAACGCAAACACAAAGGTCGTTTTATGATCTGTTTAATAGTATTGCATTTTGATTAGAAATATTAGGTTTTTATATGACATAATTTTGAGCAATTTCAAAATATAAGAATATGCAAAGTATGATTGTTATTCTGGTATTAATATAAGACCATATAAATCCCTACATGTAAATCTTAACAAATATGACGGAAGAAACACGTATTGTTGTAAGATATAAAGTAAAATGTGTTCAGTTTCTGTACTATACCCCCGGGACTATACCGTTTCATGACTTTAAATACACATTACCATCAGTGTACGACAAAAGTACAACAAATATGTAATTACTCAATATATGACAACAAGTACACTATATATACTGTTAAAGAAGTTTAAATACTGTCAAGTTGTTTATTGTTCTCAAATAAATTTATATTTAGAAAGTCATTACACTATTTTTCATATTGAATAAAACAGATATTTCAATGACATTCGTACCAATGTTGAACTTAATGACCTTGAATAGTGAAAGGCAACTTATCAAAATGACAGACTGTATCAGGGTTGGTCTTGGCACTTACTTTTAAGTCAGCATAACTGTGCATCAACATTACATTGTACTATGGATAATTGTTAAATAAGTTCTTCTATTTGCAACATGTACGTGCTCGTATAAACACTCAGTCTGGTTCTACGTTTCACTACCTGATTCAGAAAACTCTTACACCTTTTCTCAGATTCTTGGAGCATGTACCTCACATATATATAGTATCGATTCTGTGCTGCAGATTTTTCCTAAAAATATTTTGACTATAATTCAAGTTGTTATTTCTTTTTAACATGTTCTTGTCCCTATAAAGATTTTTTTTAGTATCGCCAGATGAAACACAGAAATTGAAAAAGATATATGCCCATACTGAATACAAAATGTAACTTTGTGACGTCTGCTCATCACCAGACTCCCAACAATGATACGATTATACCGAACCATCTCTGACCTGCAATGGAGAAAATGTGAACTCGTTCATTAAATAGAAATATGTCGTTTATGCCCATAGAATAAATTTCATGACTATGAAGAATGATTATCTCCCACATTCGGCGCGTGAAGAAAAACTTATTTTATCCTAGAAATTTAAATCAAAAATTTGTCAACTCATTTCAAACGACTTTTGTTAAAAAAATGTGTTGGTCTTAGATGTTAACCTGAGTAAATATTTATATTCCGAAGCTACTTACTAAACGCATAAATGACCAATTTCTCGTTTGAATTACTTCTCATGTTGTCATGTCGGAGCCTTGAATAGTTGACATTACACATGGGTTTTTACTCATTGTTGACAGTCGTACGATTACCGTGGCCAATAGATGCTTGTACACCATGCCATTTGGACACTGATGAATTGTTGTCTCATTGGCAGCCATATCACATCTCCTTATTTTTATATTCAGTTATAGCGATAATTTTGTGTTATTATAAATTTTGTAACATTCATCACAAATCCCATTGATCACTGAATATGTCAAAATAAGATGATCAGAATCAAATTGAATTACTTCCCTTACTCCAATTTTTTTAAACAACACACATGCCTGTTAAATGCAAGTGTGGTGAAACATTTATCGCGTTTCAGGATCATTTACCAAAGGTTCACTGGCAACTTACTTTGATGAGGCCAACGAGAAAAAAAATCATATACACTCCGTATGGAACAAAGTTAAAAATAAAAAAGAAGAAGGAAATACTACTTTCTTCTCATATTCAATGGATATTGTTGTATAATTCGTTGTTGAAAGACTTGTATTTCAACTCCTTTTTTAAGTATTTTGCCTCTTTCGTCAACCAGTGAGATCGAAATTAATTATGTTTTACTTGAGAGTCTGTGTCTACATACAAATATCACAACATATGAAAGGATATGATAATTGCGCAAACAAAATAACATTTTAAAAACAATTCCAATGCCCATTTCATAAAACTAACGGTTTATTGCACAAAATGTGAATAAATAAATGAAGAAACTTCATTTGAAACATATTCAGTTCTTGTCCGAAGAGCAACCTATCATAGAAATAAATGCTTCTCACCAAAAAACATTCTTAAGCTATACATTGGTAGGTTCATATTGGGTTTAGGAGGTTTGGCCCACTTTCAGTGGCATTTGGACTGAAAAACCCGAGGAACGCATTAGCATCCCCCATTTAGAAAATTTCTGGAATAGCCCTAAAGAACAATGTATATATAGTTCTGATATCATCTTTCTTAAGTTACATGCAAAGATATTTGAGGGGATTTTTAAAACACATACATGATTGTAAATACCTAGCTGGGTATTTGGTCGGAATGTAATTCTACACTGTCAATTATTGACATTTAATGATCAATTTTCAACTTGTTAAACAATCGAAAGATACAGTATCTTTATAAGTACTGATTTAATATTTGTGACTTGTAAATCATACAATCATTACTATGTCCATAACACTATTCATATCAATTGCTTCTATTACCATACAAAAGACGGGTATTTACATTCAACGAAGAACAGCTCTTTGTTATCCTTAATTTGGTTACACCCAAATCTTCAAATTTAAAAAAAAAAATGTTAATCTTAATATAATGAACATTTTAATCGCGTTTAAGAATTTCTACCGTTGATACTATGGTCTATTATGAACAGTTATTAAACTCAAAAATAACACAGATCATGTGAGATCAAGATGCTGACCATCTTAGCTTCAAACGGAATTTAACGATCGTCACATTAAACTTGGTGTTTTTCAATTTGATTTGTCGAACAAAGATGCTGTGCTAGTTTTATAGATATTATATATTAACTAAACATCTCGGCAAATGCGAACTCAATATCGAGTGGCGTATTCATATGGGCTAAGAGGGCATACGCCCCGTGCCTCAGATAGAAACATTATCAAAATATATATAATTTGTTAAACACAGCTACGGTCGGTCAAATTTTTATAATTTTAACATTCCTTTGCTTCCGAACCCTGTACCCCTCCCGTTATAGATATGTCAAGTGACTACACATAATTTCGGCCATAGACAAAGTCATTTCGACAATCATCGTCTCTATTATTATTGGAAAGTTAGGTATATATATATTTACTTCATCTGCATTGTCGAATTTTTTAGAAACCTGTACGTCTCAAATAGGATAACGTGATCACGTGGTCTTGATAAAGGAGTAGGTCCAGTAAGACCTCTTTTTGGCCCCAAAATATAGCAGTTTTACAAAGTTGTTAAAATATAAACTTTTAGATATTTATTGGACAGTAGAATGCCTCTGCTACATAAATATGGGCTGTATTTGACAATACAATGCGCATATATCGGGTACTAGCACCATTAACTCATGCTAAATTACTGAAATCTTCACAATTCTAGCATTTTAGTTAAATTTTAGACGGTTTTCGTGTAAAACAACAGTGGCCGCATTCGTGTTCATCCTTAATATTGAAATATAAGTTGTATCGGACGATAATACATAACATATATAAAGGTTGAGGATGAACACGGATGCGGCCTCTTTCATTTTTTACAAAAACCATCTGGAAAGTGACATTTTTCTGCATATTTGATAGATTTTTCATGTTTGAGCTTGAATCTGACCGTTTTTAATGACTAAATCAGTTAAAATCTTTAACATAAACTAAATGAATCAAATGAAATAGACACTTAAGTGTTTGAAAAGTGGTCAAAATCTTTCGTCATATAAACCTGAAATTTGAGGCCATTATGGGTCCTTACCGGACCTACTCCTTTGTTGAAGTTGTTCATGGTTGCTGTCTCATTCGTATTCATTAAAAAAAGATGAAGAACGTCAAATAAGCTAATCATTATCATAGAATTAGCATGCACATTCAAAAGTCAATCTGCCTTGCAATAATACAATAGAAGACATTGATGTAAAAATAGTGCCGACAAACAACAAAGAATTTAGAAGCTAACTAAGTTATTATCGATAAATTATCCCAGAATAAATAATATGCTGTCTATAATCTGATGCCAGTAACAACCAAATTTGATCCATTCATTCGATGAGAAGTTTTATGTTTTGCTTGCTTCAATTTTGATAAATCTTGTGTCATTTTGAAAATACAACAATTCAATAAAACATAATTTCCTCACAACCTTATTTCTATCCGAATACGTTCGCTCTCGTTTTTTTTTTTTTTTTTTTTTTTATGTATACAAGAATATCTACCCTTCACAGATAAATTGAAATAAGATATTTTTGTTTTGGACGGTTATTGTACATGTAATCAAACGAAAATGTTCTTATGTCTTTTATAAAATCAACGCTATCTTGAATACACAATGTATAATAACACTACGAGGTGCAAATATACCGATAAAAAGTTAAATAAACTACACAGACTAGAAAAAGTAATAATCTGCATTATTTACAACCCTGTACTTGACACAGCACAAGAAGTCATCGAGAATAATACTCAACAAGATAAAACGACAGTCTATCTCACTGTTTCTTACATGACATTGCATTTTTTATGTTTTGACAAGTTTATATCTCTACCCTTAAAACTGTGGCATTGAAATATCCAACAGATTTCAAAAGAATATGAGAATAGTCACCTTGTTTGACAGTACTTCATACACATCACTAACTGATACTTAAATAAAATTACCCACCCTTCAAAAGTGATGCTAGTTTCTTGAACTTTGGTACTATAAAGAGAGCCACGACACAATGTTTGTCTCGGAGATTTTAATGTACAGGACAAAAATATTGGAGGTTACTTTGATATTAAGAAAAATATTTTCAGCTATGATTTGTTAAGCCCAATGATTTATCTTTGTTGTTCTCAGTCAACAGTTTTCTATATGCTTCTTGTCTGGTTTTTTGTTGTTGTTAAACGGTTAATATTGTATCATTTGTCACGGATACTACCAATACTTAATGTAAAAAACATAGGTAAAGAGAAGGCCATGCAAAATTGTTTTTTTTAATTGCTCAAGACACCAGGGTTGTCCTTTTTGCTGTCCAATACGTCAGGGTTGTCCTTTTTGATGTCCAATACGTCAGGGTTGTCCTTTTTGCTGTTCAAGACGTCAGGGTTGTTCTTTTGCTGTCCAAGACGTCATAGTTGTCTGTTTGCTGTCCAAGACGCCAGGATTGTCTTTTTGCTGTCCAAGACGTCAGGGTTGTCCTTTTTGTTGTCCAAGACGTCATATTTGTCGTTTGCTGTTCCAGACGCCAGGATTGTCTTTTTGCTGTCCAAGACGTCAGGGTTGTCCTTTTTTATGTCCAAGACGTCAGGGTTGTCCTTTTTGCTGTCCAAGACGTCAGGGTTGTCCGTTTTTGTTGTCCAAGACGTCAGGGTTGTCCTTTTTGCTGTCCAAAACGTCAGGGTTGTCTTTGTGCTGTCCAAGACGTCAGGGTTGTCCATTTTGCTGTACAAGACGTCAGGGTTGTCTCTTAGTTGTCCAAGACGTCAGGGATGTCCGTTTTTGCTATCCAAGACGCCAGGATTGTCCTTATTTTGTCCAAGATGGCAGGGTTGTCTTTTTGCTGTCCAGAACGTCAGTGTTTTATTGGTGTTCTGCTGTTGAAGACGTCATGGTTGTCTTTTTTAATGTCTAATACTATATTTGTCATGATTGTCTTGCTATGTCCAAATTTCTACTATGTTGGCAAGAAAAGTTTCTT